>JAHZNG010002997.1:0-10001 GCA_027744375.1 Orchesellides sinensis
ATGGAATGCATGTTGCAACGACTCCCAGTTTCTGCCTATCAATCAGTTCTCACCTTCATTCTGAACTTTTTGTCACACATAGAGGTGAATTTACAAGCAACAAAGTGGCGTATACCAGAAGAATTTATGACAGACAAAATTGTAAGATTAACTGCTAGGGTAGTAAACTAACTAAACGAAACTGTTTTTAGATGGACCATGAAAGTTCCTTTGTTAAAAAGCCCTGAAGTGTATGCAATCGTAGTACGGCCATTGCATTTTCGTCAAAAGGGAGACGTATGCATAGCAAATTTAAAACCGCAGAGTCTGTACAGAACAACTGGTAGACAAGAATTTTCAAGATTAAAAACCAGTTGTGCATTTAAACCTCTATGTGCAATTGAAACACTTAGTATTAGAAATTCGATTAGTGTGTGTCTGCATGACATTAAATTATGTTCTGTTAATTGCCGGTGATTAGATGAAACAATAATTGATAGAGTTAACGAGACCACCCTGTTAGTGGCCTCGCCAGAAAACGTTGAGATTTTGTGTGCAAATGTCACTAAAATAATCGAACCGCCAGTAATAGGGACGTTGTTAGTTACTTTGGGTTGTTTATGTGTTCTAGAGGATTATGAAACCAAACAGGAGACATGTGCAGTCGAATCTAGGTGGTAAAATGTTAGAGGTACAGGTTTCCCTGTTATCATTCCAAATATGAGTTCGAGCGCTGCTTCATATATAAGACCCCATATATCCTCCAAAGTCCATTATACTCACAAATGTAAACCAACAGAGTCAAATACGTTGTCGGAGTACATTCAAAATATCAAGAGGATCATTATCACGCATGCAGTTTTAACGGCTGTAGGTCAAACTTTAATATTGTATTTATTGTACAGAATGGCGGGAGTAGTAGGTTCCGTGGTAGATCTGATACCTATGGTACTGTCATTAGGAGATATACAGGTGGGTCCTGAAACCGTCTTTCCAGATATTGCGTATGACCGCGTCCCACCTCTAACATACATTGCAGTCATTTTATGTATGATGTTGGGAATTTTAATAGTTTTGAAAAGATGCTGTTGTTAAATATATATGTGAGTAAAAGTCTTTTTTTTGTGTTCGGAGTGGTTACATGCGTACCCACCCGATGTGTTTTCTTCTGCTTCAAGTGTTGTAGAAAGTAAATAGCAAATCACCATCTTAATAGATTTATAGAGGGTACAAGAAGTTTGTGTGACATCAACCTTATCAGCAGAAACAATTCATAAGTTAGTTACTAAGGAAAGCCTTGAGTTAGGTATTATTATTACGGATAGTATTAGTATAATAAACCCTAAATTAGAGAGACAAGTTACTTATAAAATTGTATCAGTCTTGGCTATTTAAATCTAAAAACGAGTAATTTTTATTGAAAGATAAAATAAGTGTATTATGAGTTGCAGCGCCAGCCTAGGATGACTGTCCAGGGACGACTAATGTGATCAACGGAGACTGACTGGGAAAGGTTGGAGAGGGGAGGGAGGAGATGAAGAGGCGAAGCTGGGACAAAAAAGCACCAGTACAAAGGGAAATTGGGCCCGCATTATATCTCAGATGTAGTTCATGTCAACAGTATTGAAATACCGCAATAACATCCAACACGCTCCCCTTCTCCAAATAAAACCACTCAAAAATATGAGGTGAGGGCGAATAAAACCCTACGGCAGTTGGACGAGATGAGTAAATCTCATCAAGACAGGTCTATCATTCGTGAGTAGTTAAGGTCCAAGAATCCACAACGCGAAATCATCTCATCCTATCAGTGGCGAAATCGCTTTACTTCTGAGTCAAATCCTTTACCAATCCTCCCAAGTACTAGTCAGAATCCAATCAAACTTATCATCAGGGATATTGCAGCCAGCGCCAGATAACGATATGGAAGAGGAGGGCAGGGGGTGAATATATATAAGATATATCAATATAGTTTTAGAAAGTAGGTTATGAAGGTGTTCATTTAAACAATTTGTAATTCCCGAAAGGTATTGGTTCATTATTAGTTATTAGTTAATGATTATTAGTTGCAAAAAATATTATTATTATAGTAATATTCTAAGTTTTAAGTCTTAGTATAGTAAATGAAAAAAAAGTAAAAATATAGAATAGGCAAAACGCAGACTCAAGTCTTTTGTGTACATGTCATACTTGTGTTCGGTAGGTGTTATATGTATCGTCTTATTTGTGGACTATGGGTCTATGCTTAGCGAATATGTGAGTTAAAACTCTATGAGATATGCTTAATGCTTGTGCTTATAGGAACATGTTGGTGATGGAAGAGTCTTGTGGTGAAGTAGAACGGATGTCATGTAGTGATAACTGAGTGTATGAGACAAGAGAGAGTAAAAATATATGGGAGAGTAGTCAGTAAGAAAGAAAGAATGAAAGGGAAATGAAGTGAATAAAAAGCCGTTACCAACATACAAAACAATGGGCATTCATCATTTTTTATTTTCTCTGAATTGGCATTTTTTTCAACTTTATTTTTCTACACTTAAAACATCGCGAAACCCGGTTTCATAACAATATGGCCGCTTAATATAGCAAACACAAGTAGGTGCTTTACAATCATTTTGTTTTCCAGCTCTACCAAGAAATATCAAAACTTGTGATTAATATCTGCATAAAATTTTTATTATTTGGAGAATAAATAAAATATTCGGCTAATTCGATAAAAGTTGCGTCAGTTTGTATTCAATACAGCTTTAGGACAGATGAAAGGGGAGAGAGAGGGGGAGGAGAGAATAGGATTACATTTTATGTTGTAGTAATATATTTGATCAGAAGAAAACTTACTCGGTGACGTTATAAGTCTCAAGTCCATATTTTAATGTGTAATTCGTGGCGCTGCATAGCACCTTTTACATTGAATTATAGTCAACGTGGAGCTTTTTATATTGTAGATGCAACACATTTACATAATCACCTCTGACTTTGCCATTTCAGTTTCACTTAAACCACAATAATTTTGATTTATTATCTAAATTTGTGTTTATTATCTAATAATATGCATCTGACGGACTGTGCATCTAGCAAATGCATTTTTTACTAAACTAAATCGACAATGCAGTTTATGCATATGTTATGTTGTATGCGCCATATTTAAAATATTACATTGAATGTTCAGGCATATTATTACATATAAAAAATTCCCAGCAGCTTGTAATGAGAGTGTGGTGTGTGAGTCTTACGCAATGTAGCCGCCACCCATTTTTTTGATGTAGATTTGAATTAAACCACCATTTGATTTAGGATTTCCGACTTGTACTATCTAAGCACGGTTTTTAATCTCCTATCTTTGCTGTTATGAGCTGCTCGGTGCCTGCGAGAAACATCACACTCCCCAACTTATTCTAGTATACAGCTATTAGGATGAATTAACTGAACCTTTGTATAGAATGAAATACTTTCAGCTACGTACACCTCTCTGCGTAGACATATTTCCAACTTAAGCTTTTGAGGCAAGGAGTTTCGTCAATTTCTTGAGAGCAAGCTCGTTGAGAATCCTTGTATGCATTATTACAACTAGGCTATCCTAATACCTACACATATTTTACACTGAAAAAAATATAGAGTGGCAGGTATTTACATGGATGTAAATTGTACATTTTGTACAATTGTAAATTCTTTTTCACATCAAGCACCGCTGCCCTATATCACATATACTGTTGCTTCATTCACAATGATCTAGTCTGAGGGCCTTCTTTCATCATAAGATTGTAAACATACATGCAAAAGAGCATTATCTAATGACAAATATTCGCGTCCTACTTTTATTTGAATTATTTTACTGGTGCCTAAATAATTTTTAAAGGAAAACGACGGTATCGTAATACTTGTTGAATTTTTAAAATGGCCATCTGCATTCTTAAATGCCAATATTTTAATTGGGCAGAGGAAGAAAGAACTTATATTTGTCTGCTAATCATCTGGAAAATATGTGTGATATAAAGTTAGCAGCGCTACTACTTTTGTGTTTTCAGGGTATTTGGGGGTGTGAAAATTTTGGAGATTGCAAGTCCTGCATTAGCAGTGGTAGAAACTGTGTGCATATAAAAACTCGACCTGGAATTTACATGTGCACCGAGAATAATCGCCTTCTTTCCATTCGACCGAGAGCGAGTTACAAGCCACAAAGGCGCTGTGATGTTCAGCTGTAAGTTAAATTGATTTACTCATTAAATAATATTATTTCGCATTTCTACAGTGGCGTGCATTTATCAATAAATTTGTTTTGCCTTAGGTAAAGCCGGACGAGTCTGACGCCGCCTCAAGTTTAAAAACTGGAACTACACCGGCAGAAAATGAATCTAGAAAACTCGTGATAGTTACGCCCACCTATGATGCCCCTCTCCCCACCTACGACCAGAGCATTACGTCGAAAGAGCGACGGCCTAATATTAGTACCAATTTAATAATTAAAAACAAATAGCCCTGTCAACAAGAATTATGGGGATGGCCTCTCCTTATTTTTATTAATTATTATGTTTATTTATTATTTATTTTTGCAGGCTCAAAAAGACGTCACCGACGCTAAACCCCCTGTTGAAAGCGAACCCCAATTAAGTTTTTCACCACAAATAAGCGCCCCTCCTTCTACTTCACGTCCTACTAGTAGCGAAGATAAACAAAACAAGGCTGTTGATCAGTTGTCTGATGTAAATTAAACTTTAAAATATTCCGAGTCATTTCATAAGCATAAAAATGATTTATTGTCGTGGTTTAGTTTCCCATGCTGATTATGTTTATTTTCTAAAACAGAATTCGTTCCGCGGTGTGACCCCTACGTGCAAGCGTAGATCAGGATCAAAAGAGAACACCAAGATGAAAATCTTAGAGCTTAGCTGCGATATATTCTACAATTTTCAAATGTTTGGGAATATTCGTTTATTGACGTACAACAATATATCAGATTCTAGAATTGTGCGATGGTCGTTATACAACCCGATATTGTTAAATCACAGTTTATGCGATCAATTCAGTGGCTTATATACTAAGTATCACGACTGCTCATAGTATTACTTAGAGTACCCCAAATAAAACACAAAAATGTATATTAGCTATGTATGTTCTTTTATTCGCTTAGACATATATATTTTGCAGCGTATAAAAGTAGTGATAATCGTTTATGATTTGTCATTCATCCATCTGCTTTTCTGTAATAAACATGGATTTTTCATCCAAAACGTTCAAGTTTACGAAAAATATAGTTTATTATATGAAGTCTACAGAGGGTGTTTTAGGTTTTGTTAAAAATCAAGATAGCAAGACGGTTGACTTAATTGCGGTGAGACCGACTTCCATAAAACCGAAAACTCAAGAGCTCATTCCCATAGGCGCAGCGTTCGACCTGCCGGATAACTACATAGGCCTTATCTTGCGGAGGGCGCACACACACAAATATTATGTGGAAGACAAATTACGGTATTCCACAAAAACGCCCATGATTTCATATATGTCCCAGTCTATAAATACGGAGAAGAGGTGTTTGACCTTTACCAGGGGTGTGTATTCGGGCAGCTTGCCATGTTTAAGGCTATCAGCCCGACTCTTATTCGAATTCCATCATAACAGGTTAACGGGGTATATTTTTTAATTTTGTCTTGTAATTTTATGAGTGTTTTAGTAAACAGCTGTGTTTTTTGATATAGTAGAATTATACAGACGGGCCGCCTGGTTATGGTAGTACGGGGCTGTACGTGGATACTTTATTTGTCTGGTGCCACCGGTGGTAACAACATGCAAAGGTACATTCAACACACTGGTACTTGAGACCCCTCCAAACTGGGCCTCATCCATTGCGCTCCGGTGGGATAATAATGCTAGCGGAGCTGGCGCTGGGTATTTCCAGCCATCCACTTCAACGATTCCAACTTTAACTGGCGAAAACCATACAGAACGCAAATGAAGGCCAATTTAGTGAATTTAGTTCACGTCGATTAAGCACCTCAGAGTTTGACGACTTGATGCTTCTGGGACCCGATCAATCTGGATTATTCTCAGACAACTGACTTACCCGAGGTGGACTTCAGCTTTTTTCAGATGCTCGTGAGAATAGTGGCAATCAAGCAAAAAGTGCTTCTCCATGTGAGGATCTGTCTCCATAATAATGCACAATATGCAATTGCAGAGGTGCATACAACTACATGCATGCAAACATACAAATTTTTATTTATTGCACTTCAGTTACCGATATTGTGTTCAATTTATGCCTTAGGGTTTGTCTAGGTTTCTCGGTTTTTATATTTTCTGTTTGGGATGTCTAGGTTTTTGCAATAAATGAGCTAGTATCAACTCGCCTTTGTGCTGGCATAGTAGTGTTATTTTCTTTCCTTATTCATAATGCCAGACGAGTGTATATGCAAAGAAGAAATTATTTCTCTGTTACATTTATTACAAACTTTAACAAAAATGGTTTTTAACCATACTGATTCACCGGTTCTTGCCCATGAGTGTGAATTTAATAATGTCTGTGTTTCTACGTACTGTTGTAAAACTGTTGTTTTAAAACTGACATAAAAAGTCTCACTCCTCAAAATTTCGCGTCGTTTTACCAATGGGCCGCTGTATTTGGGGGTTTGGTTTTTTACAAGAAACAATGGTGCCGGACTTTATATAGTTATGGTAACTTAAAATATACATCTTATGTAATTTAATTTCCGCCTCTTGTTCTTAACAGATTAAATTTTTTTTAGTTATATTAGCCTCTTTGAGTGGACGGCCAACTTTGTATTACGTTCGAGACGGCTTATTAAGTCTTTATGTTTCATCTTTAGTCGCTCGGTGCTTTACAGTTGACGTAGATTCTGTGTACTTTACAGTCGACTTTGAAAAAGTTTTAATTAAACGGCGGGTGAATAAAAAACAATCACTAAGTATTAAATGACAATAAAATAAGAAAAACAATAATATAGATATTATTTTTTTAGGTTGTCTTCGTCTTAGAAAACGGCTCTTTTCGGCTATGACGCCGCCGAGGGGCTTATTTAAAGGGTGTAGTATTATACACACCGCAGGTTTCTGAATATTTAAGGCGTTTTTAAGATCCTTGTTTTATTTAAAATAAATAAAATGTGTTCAATACCTTTGTAATTATTTATTATGATAGAATTGTCATCAGCATAAACTTTTGTCACCCATTGTATGCATATAATGTGAGATACTTGACCAAAACTTCAAGGCTGTATTGGAACAAAATATACTAGGGAGCCTGCTACTGTTAAATAACTGGATCTCTAACGAGGCTAATAAATGGAACTCTCCTGAGGTTAATAACTTGATCCCTAACGAGTTCACTAAAAAAATCTTAAAAAGTTCACTAAAACGATCCCTAACGAGGTTAATAACAGGATCCCGAACGACATCACCAACAAGATCATTAACGCAGTTAATAACAAGATCCCTAACAAAGTTAATAACAAGATCCCCTACGAGGTAAATAACCGGCTCCCTAACAAGTTCACTAAAAAACCTCAACGAGTTCCCAAAAACGATTCCTAACGGGTTCACTAAAAAGATCCCTAACGAGGTTACAATTATGATCTGTCTCATCATTACCGAAGTTAATAGCAGGATCATTAAAGGGATCACTTACAGTATCCCTTCTGCGGTTTATCGCTAAATCTCTACCAAGGCTAATAACTGGATCCCTGACGAGGTTAATAACTGGATCCATAACGAAATAAATAGCTAAATCCCTAACAAGATCACTCACAAGCTTAGTATTTGGAACTTTAACGAGTTCCCTAAAAAGTCCTTAACGAGGTGAATAATTGGATCCCCATCAAGGTTAATAACTGGATCCCTTAAAAGTTTACTAAGTGGATTACCTTCGAAGTATATAAATGGATTTCTCACGAGGTTAAAAACTGTATCCCCAACGAAGACTATAACTGGATCCCTAACGAAGTTAATAACTGGATCTCTAACAAGGTTTTTAACTGGATCCCTAACAAGTTCACTAAACAATCCTTACCAAATCACTAAAAAGATTACTAACGAGGTTGATAACTAGATTTCTAGCGAAAATAATAACAAGATTCCTAGTGAGGTTAATAACTGGATTCCTAACGAGGTTAAGAACTGTATTCGTAACGAGGTTAATAAATGGAACCCTAAAGAGGTTAATAAATGGATCCCTAATGAGTTCCAAAAAAAATCTAAAAAAGTTCGCTAAAAGGATCCCTAACGAAGTTAATCACAGGATCCCAAACGAGATCACTAAAAAGATCCCTAAAAAGTTAATAACAAGATCCCTAACGAATCAAATAACCGAATCCCTAAAAAGTTCACTAAAATACATTTACAAGTTCCCTTTAAGATCGTGAATGAGTTTAATAACTTGATTCCAATTGAAATAATTAACTGGATTCCTAATGAAATAATTAACTGGATTCCTAATGAAATAATAAACTGGATCCCTAACGAGTTTAAAATCTGGATCCCTTACAAGGTTAGTGACTGGATCTTTAGCAAGGTAAATAGATGGATTCCTAACGAGTATAATAACTGGGCCCCTAACGAGGTTAATAACCGGCTTCCTAACAATTTTTCTGAAAACCCTAACAAGTTCCCAAAAAAAAGCCCTAACGAGTTCACTAAAAAGATCCCTAACGAGATTATTATTATGATCTGTTACATCATTGACGAGGTTTATTGCAGGATCACTAACGAGAACACTTACAATATCTTTTTTGCAGTTTATCGCTAAATCCCTAACCAGGCTAATTACTGGATCCCTGCCGAGGTTAATAACTGGATCCCTAACGAAATAAATAGCTTAATCCCTAACAAGATCACTCACGAGGTTAGTAGTTGGAACCCTAACGAAATCCCTAAAAAAATCCTTAACGGGGTAATTAATTGGATCCCCAACAAGGGTGATATGTGGATCCCTAAAGAGTTTACTAAGTAGATTACCTTCGATGTATATGAATGGATCTCTCACGAGGTTAATAACTGTATCATTAACGAAGTAAATAACTGGATCCCTAACGAGGTTAATAACTGTATATTTAACGAAGTAAATAACTGGATCTTTAACGAGGTCTAACAAGTTCACTAAAAACCACTTACGAAATCACTAAAAAGATTACTAACGAGGTTGATAACTAGATTTCTAACGAAATTAATAACAAGATCCCTAGTAAGGTTAATAACTGGATTCCGAATGAAATAATTTACTGGCTCTCTAACGAGGTCAATAACTGGATCCTTAAAGAGTTCACTTCAAACATCCCTAACGAGGTTAATAACTGGAATTTTAACGAGGTTAATAACTGGATACGTAACGAGGTTGTAACAATATATGATTGTTTGCTAGTGGCTGTGTGCGCCAGCTAGTGTACTCAGTATGGACTGAGGATGAGCAATGTGCGACCATGCTTCCTCAGCCCTCATGTTAGGTAGAATGCTAGAGAAGTAGGCATTATACAAGGACTTGACTTGTAGACTTCACACTAGTCACTTGTGCTATTCATTACTCCTCTGTACATAATATTCTCGTATATTATATTTGTTATATAATAAAGCCTCTTCAGTCTCAGATCAATCAGTAACTCTTTTCCTCAGTTATTTACGATTGCATAGAAGAATAAAAGCATATCGTTACATGGTGCCAGAAGTTCCAGGATTTTATAACTCAGCTCAGGATTGTGGAAAAGTTTTAAAATGCCTAAGAGCAAAGCCGGTGATTTATCTGGAGATGAGATGGAGAGTAAGCCAGTTGTTGGGAGATTTACTTCATCAATTCAAGTTCCTCACCCCTCGTTTTTAAATCTTTCCAGTGGTAACGTAGCTGCCAGCTGGAAGAGATGGATTCAGCAGTGGAGTTTTTACGAGATTGCCACAGGGCTGGACGAGAAGTCGGATAAGGTACGGGTAGCAGCGCTTTTGTCAGGAATAGGACCAGAAGGCCAAGACCTGTATAGCATTTTCCGTTGGGAGAAAGAGGATGATAAGTTGGTTCTCAAAACTGTGGT
>JAHZNG010002998.1:0-49096 GCA_027744375.1 Orchesellides sinensis
GTACAAATGCATAGCACCATTGGATTCACCATATAGGAAAACCTTGTAAGGGACACCCTTCCCTCAAAAAGCTCAGCTCCCGATGACCTTGCCCTTAAAAGCCTGGCTCCCGGGCATCATTAATTTTGAATTTAAATGACCTCTTAATTAGGTGGGTTCCCCAGCACTTGTTTACTACTACTACTGTCCACATTTCTGTTTACGACTTTTATGTTTGCATTACACCAGCATAATTTTGTGGACGCGTGTGAATTGAATTTGAAACGTGCCATTTTATGTCTGCATACTCGGCTTCATTCCAGGGAACCGTGTGCGTTACTCCTTTCATCCAAATTTTATTCACAAACAGCATGCTTATGTATATATATGTATCTCTGATGTGGAGCTGTCATGTTACTCTCATTTTATTCCATGCACGAGCCTGGACTTAAACTGTTTTTTTCTTACCTGACGTGTGTTCCTGTTGCTCACGATAATAATAATAATAATGGTGATGTACTTGCCTTGGATTTGGCTTGCTTATATTTATACTTTATACCTTTGCTACGAACAAACCAAGTAAATAATATTTGATTGAAGTCCAATACCTGCACGCTTTGCGTGGCACATTCGTGGAATATATTATGTCCTCATGTCGGAAGATGATTATTATCCTTCACATGATGCCATATAAGGAGAAATGGGGTATTACTGCAGTTTGCAACCTTACCGCCCACTACTACCATGCATTCTTCGTTTACAATATTCATAGCTATATGGAAGTTGCTGACTAACTGAGGGGAGAGAGATACAGCCAAAAATTATTGACATATACTGTACACTAAAAAGAGTTTGAAATCGTGAAGAACGTGTCTTGGTAATTACATATCCCCATTGCCACCTCACTCATTCTTGAGGCGTTGTGAAAAGTGCCACCGATAATTTTCCAGCTGTCAAAGTCAAAACCTTTTTTTGTCTTTATAAACTGCTGCGGTTTTGGTTGAAGCCGCGACTACTTAAAGAGTTTTAATTGCATTGCGTCATTGCAACAATTTATTATCCCATTATAGTATGAGAGTGTTTTTGGGTAAAAATCCTGCTATCATTTCATTTCATGCACCGGCTTCGTGTGATGACTGTGAAAAGCTCTGTCATTCTATGTAGCTCACTCACAATTGCACGTACACCAAATAAACGAAAAATATACATTTAATGAAAATCATACGCTATTTAGTTGTTAGTACAAGTGGAATGCGCTGCCTTATCACACGTTTCATGACAATCTCATAAGTTCTTCAGTTCTTCAACGCCTATCTGGCAACCAGACACAGAAAATGTCAATATGTAAGCAAAATAACATTTAATCGATAGCATGACATTACTTCACAGGATTGTATCACGATTCCCCATGTTTCAGTAGTAATCTTAAGAGAATGACATTTTTTTCTTAAAAGATTAGCCAGTCTTTCTTTCTACATTATAAACCGCTGCCCATCGATAAGAGGAAATTCTTAATGGACAAAATGGTTGTTCCTAGTATAATGCTAGAATTGGGTATTCATGTATGCATGAATTTACAAGATGTAACTAAAGGGGTGAATATTTCGAGTAATCCACGCGTTTTACTTTGATTGTATGCACGCACATAAATAAAATGAGTGTATTAATGGGGCATGTTTATAGAGATGATAGAATTTCATACGCTAAAAGACAACCACCTTAAAGATTTTATACTTAATATAAATCTTGTTTTAATGTTCGTTTGTGTGTGAGTGTGTACGTTATTGACTTGCTTGAGGTTTTTAAGTGTGTGTAGTATATGGCCTGATATAATCATCATCATAATGTTCAAGTGGTTGCCAGTTTTTTCTTAATGGTACATTCATGAGAGGTAAATTACGCTTCTCCATTTCCCACACGTGCAACGAGCGACGACAGGAGAGGGAGGCGATTTTTAGATATTAGTATACATAAGCCAGCGGCAAGCCCGTCATCGTCACAAAGTGCTTTAACAAAATGCTAAAACAGCGATTCAACTGTGTAATAGTAATGAGATGAGGACGAGGAAGGAGTTGCTCGTAATATATGGCAATAACAGCACAAAAATAAGAAAAAAGACGGCTTGACTCTTCCTTTTGGCTTTGACTGACGATATTGTATGAGCGCACGCGGCGGTAGGAGTAGAACAAAGTTGTGTATGCATGTGATGTGAATAATATGTAACTTTTTGGAATAGCAAACTTTAATCCTTATGAGACAGCCTGAGAGAGAGAGAAAGACTGACTGACTGACTGATGCTATGCCATGAGATCGTGTACATGATGATAATAAAAAAGTATGCGAGTTTCTTAAGTGCCATGCATGGGCGATGGAAAATACGACGATGGGCTCATGGGCCTTCCCACATTTTCAGAGTCATGTCGTGTGCACTTTGTGTGTGTCTGTGTGTACGAGCGAATTTGCTTTTTGTGTGGACTTAGCATACAAATGGGAATAATATGTAACACCAGCGAAAAGCAGATTATGCCACCTACATGGAGAGCAACAACGGACTACACTCAACCATAAAAAACTACTTCACAACTTTGAGCTTATATAGCAGGAGTAAACTCGTGGCAGTTTTTTTTGTTGATCCATTTTTGCCTTTATATTTTGTATGAAAAATCTAGTATTATGTACTTATTATAAGAAAATGAAATGATGGGGTTTCCTCCTTCCAAGAAGTAAAATAAGTTTGTAATAATACCAGGGCTCAACTGATCCAACCGCTGCCGCCGCATTTTGTACTGCGTCTTATTCTTCTTGTGACCATCCTTGTCGTAGTCGGCAAAGTTATCATCATCTAATGAGATATGCAAATGTGCATGTCTACACCCACAAACGATTTGGGCTGCTATAATATGGCTCATTCTCTTTGTAAGAGAAGGAGTAAGCATCAGCTCATAAAAAACAAGAACATTTTCGGTGGAGGAAGGAGCGAATGTAGATAGTAAATGAATGGATATTAGTGGGGGATGACCTGATCCTGATAGCGACATCACATCACATCGACATTAGGAGTAGGCTTGTTTGTTGCTTCTTGTGGCAAGATGATCATCGTCGTCATGATCATCATCTGCAGAGTAATAACAAACATGCATGTCGTCCCTGTTTTTCGGATTAGCATAGCCAAGCTCTGCGTAACATGTCCAAGAAAATTAAAGAATGATGCGGTGGGCGCTTTCCCCTTTCTAACTATCAACATCATCTTGAGAGTAATAAGCGAGCGAGCAGTCGAGAGTTAACTGTCGTGCCAAAAACTGAACTCAACTCCTGATTTTGTATCCCACCATCACCACCTACTACCTACCTTCCTGATTGCTTTACTTTCCATATATATACTCCTCAGAGATAAATTTATTTTTGAGTGATTCAGCATCTTGACGAAGATATGAGTTTGGGAGGGGTGGTATAACTGCTCATCATCCAATTTATCCATTCATCGAAATGCTCGCACATCAACTCATTAAGGAGTGGAAACATTCTTTTTTGAATGGACCACGCACAAGCACAAAAGTTTGACATATAATAAAAGTTCATGCATAGACAGGCATATTAAACATGCATATGAGGGTTAAGATAAGGTCTTGCTGATTATTATCCTTATCCGACAGACAGAAAAGGAAATGCAGAGGAAAAGTCAGAGTATATAAAATATAGTTATGGGTCCTTTTATCAGAAATCTCAGCGGCCCACCACCTAAATATAAAATAAAAATGACTGTCTTAATTTGGATTTGACAAAGAAAAGGAGAAGGGTCATCCATTTAAATAATATTAGTCGACAATCATTTCAAAAGAAACAACAAAAACCAATGTTTTCTTAAATTCCTCCGCCCATAATATATATCCAAGTTTTTATTTGTTTCCCTCATAAATTCTTTATACAAAAGGAAGAACATAATTAACTTATTGTTTTATTGCTGGGTTCCTCCGTTTACAAAAATGCATCTTTTGGAGAGCCAAGAATACTGAACCAATAAGTCCGCTTCTGAAAGTTATTTGCAAAAAACAGCGAAAACAATATAGTACCATGAATCTACGCGTAATTCAGTTGTAGGACAAGGCATCTTTACATTTTGAGGAGGGGGAAAAACTACTCCGTGGTGAGCATATTTCCCAGCCATATTTCTTCAGTCTTGTCAAACAAAGCACTCATTTCCTCTATCGCCTTTCCAAAATCAGCAATTCCGACAACTTCATCACTCCATGCATTGGAAAAATTTCCTCTACCTCACTTCCTCTCTGTCTGTGACTTGGCACGATGTACCAAGCTCAATCTGCTCATTCCACAACAAGAAGTGTGAACAAGACACTGAAATCCACGCTAACAGTTCGGCATATTTGCCAAGCACAACAAAATGAAATATACCGCAAGGGAATATAAAGCAATTTTAGACACGCTTTGTAAAAAGTAGATAAGAGTGGCGATGGTGGTGGGAATTTGGGAACAGATGCTGATAATAATCGTACACATAATATAAAGCATTCGTTTAGTACTGTTTCATTGATCCGTTTTTATTATTTTTCTGCAAGACGAGTAGTGGGGCTCTCTAATCGTTTCTGTGAGACGATATGGGTCTAAAAATATCTGAGTAAAGTAATCAAGATGAATCCAGTTTGTTTTGGAGTGAGGAGTAGAAAGAATGTTTGATTTCTCAAAAATTTAGATTTGGATAAAAGACAATAGACAACTAAAAGCATTCGGTCTTCATTACTCTTAATCACGGTTGACAAAAAGGAAGAGAGAAAGAAAGAGGCAAGAATTAAAAGGTGATTAGCCACATTACAGACAAAACGATTAAATAGAGGTCAAACCTTTTTTGTACAGTTCATGTCTGTGCAAATTGCCAAAAATCTACTCTGATCAACAATCTTGTCATATAATACTCCACTCCAATTCACTAATAAGTCAGTACCATGCAATGTGCAGTGTGCATTTTATAGTAGATAGCGATGATTATTATGTAACACAAAAGCATCTTCATTTCCTTGCATCCATGAAACGCAAGCTGCAAAGAGCATTAACGTTCCGCACCATCTATTTTTTACAACATCGGAAATTGCACGTGGGTGAATAAGGTTATAATGTGTGCTTGCACTCTCTCTACTCTGCTTGTTATATTAAAAGTCCTTCATCTCTTCCGACTTTTCTGTAAATGACCCCAATCTTCATTCATGCTTGCATTGGATTCCCACACATAACATTTCATAACATGTTTTTCGACCACATTATGCACGTTGGTGGTAGTGGTACCCAAAGTCAAAGCCAATCATGGAACCTCCTCATGTGCTAAAAACTCACAATGAATTACACTCACGTACCTTGAGCAAAACCGTTCAAATATTGCAAACAAATAATACTGCTACTATGAAAATAAGTTAATAACAGAAAAGAAGACAAGCTAGACATATTACATATATTTAGTATCCATAAAAACGTTTTTGTATTCAACAGAAACAAGAGGAAACAAAAAAAATACTCATGGATCAGTCAGCTCAACCAGTAGGGGATAACGAGTCGACCATAAGACCCCGGATCTGGGTGGTTTCGGCAATGCCCGTTCTTGTATGCCTTTTCCCTTTTTAAAAAATCCATACAGAAAGTAGAATAGGAAAAAGTAAAACTTGGAAAGACAGTATTGTAACTAAAGAGAAAGAGAGAGTAGTGCAGTAGTGGCACGCGACAAAATGTTTATATACTCTAGCCTATACATAAGACCTACGCTTTTTACCACGATATAGATCGCATCCACATTTTCTGCAAAAGCGGCGGAGCATTATTTTTTTCGCAATGATGCAACCCCGACACGAGATCGCATTACTGCTGAAAAGCTTTCCATGTTGCTTGCTATATACCGCTTTCAGCAACTCTCACTTTGGTTCCTTCTTCTATACATCCTTCCTTCTTGGTTTTACTGTTGCTTTAGCTGTTCCGCTTTCCATAAAGAAAAAATACCAAGACTATGAAAGCCCATATATATACCAAGTAGTTTCCTGGTATGCATATTATTATACAGGGGATAAAGTAGGAACAAGCACGCCCATGTATTTTACGCGACCCCAGGGATCTTCCGAGAAACGTGCTTTGCAAACGAGTGAGCGAGCAGTGTCTGGCATCAATTTAAAATACACAACACACACACACACTTGTCACAGCTACAGCTTATAATGGCATATATGTGTACATATTGTGTAGATGTACCTAATATGTACTTGTATAGAAATGGAACAGTTATAGTCCTCCGCCACCGCCACCAACCACACTACCTTTACCACCAGTCGTGTTTCTCCACTTTTTCCTCTACTTTTTTCAACGAGGTCGACTCTATATAGCTTGTAGTAATACTGCAGAAAGTCCTATATCGTATAAACAATGACTACTACTGCTGCTGTTGCAAACTATACGGCCCATATTGCTTTAACGACCAGTACACAATTATTATGATTATTTCTTATAAGTGCTCACTCTCTCTCTTCCTTTCACCCTCTTTTTTCCATTCCACTTTTACTTTCCGTTCTTGCAAAAAAAGATGTCCTGTAAGTATGCGATGGGAATAACAAAAGCTACCCATATACATACTTTTATTTATATACTTATCAAAACTTTCGTCTTTTTACTTCATGCTGACAAAATGGCACGGCTTAGTTTTGAGCCAAAGGTTTTTTTTTGGCAAACTCCCTATCGATTTTCTACGTTTGTGAGTCAGCAAAGCTAAAGGAGAGCAGTCAGCATGGCCTGCTGCCTTGAATGTTCAGCTCACACGACGGCGACACATCAGCAACTCCTACTCACAATACACTTTTGTTATTATTATGCATATGCTATACGTAAAAGCATTTTACGCTTTTATAGGAAAATTTTGTGTAAAACCAAAGCAAGCAGCAAATATGAAAGGAAGAAAAACCAAAAGGAGAAAAGCGTATTACATATCTACTTGTAGGAGCTATAGAATCCAACGACATTACGGTATTGGTACTTTTTGCTACTCTCAGCACATTATTCTTCTAACAGGAAAAAGCCACCAGGACGACGACAACAACGACAATGACTATAAGACAAGTATGAATGCACATGGACGTCGGAGAAGTATGCATGCAAGTGTAGAAGAGAGAGAGAGAGAGAGTAAAGACGACGAAAAACTGTAAAGAAGCAAGGCGAAAGGCAAGGATAAAAAAGAGAAGGATGTTGGAGGTTGAAATGTCCCATATAATATAACGACTTAGATCTAGAGACCCAACGAACCACTTCCTCTCCTTTTTCTCTCTTCCTCACGCGCTGCCATGTAACCCGTAAAAAATGAATTGAGAGAAACAGCCGTTTTCTCCAAAGAGACACTTATCCCTGGTTTCCTCATAAAGTGGAGGCGTATTCCGATAGTGTAGTATTTCATATTACACCATTACTTTTATACATTCCACACATATATGGACAGATATATTATTAGAGAGTCAGTGAAAGTTGTATATAGGTTAAATCCGATTTTTTCCCAGGAGCTAGTTTTTGGGCGTTTTATGTATATGTGAACCTCGCTCACGTCAGCATAACGTCTACACTGGATTTTCCTGTAATTTCACCTCAGCTCACTTAGAAGAGAAAGTATCCTGGCCACGAGTTCCTTGTGTCCTTCATAAGAACAGATATTTTTCGACGCACCTAATCATCCGCAAAGCAATATATATAAACTTCTTAGTCGTGTGCCTCTGTTAAAAGTATATTGAATCTCTTTTGCTGGAAGAGTATTATATTATATTGGGGTAAAATATTTTTGCCATTCATTCCCTTCCTTCTTGGAAATTGAGTCCACTTTTTCTTCCCTTAACATGATACGATGGCAGATTAGGGTGATGAAATGATGCGTGGTGCTGGCAATGATATGACTTACCTTTTTGCAAGTAGCCAACACTGACTCGCAGTTGTGATATAAGCCTAAGCATAGTATTACCTACTATTGTACAAAGATGTAGTTCAATCATTATGTATGTACATTCGAAATGTACCACTTGCCTATCACATCATAACGATTATGATGATCCCATTTCATTCCTTGCTATTTCGCTTCTATCGACCTTCCATCTCCCTTCTAGACACTCACACAGTAAAAATGCATCAAAATGCCGAAGGAAAATGGGTGGTCCTACTTGCTCCTTAATGATAGGATGTGATACTTACCTAATCTAGATTTCTTGGCAAGAAAGCATACTCCTTCATTTTTCTGGATCCACAAATATCCTTAAAACACCCGAAGCAAGTAAAGACGATATAGATAAATATTACTACATCCCCCAATTTAAGAACATTACCCAATTTTCTATCCGTAATCCTCTGACGAAATACACATTCTGAGTAATTGCTACAGAATACCCTCCATCATTAAAGCAAGTGAGCATTTACAAGTTATAAATATAAATACACGAACTCAACTATAACATAAAAAGTGAGAATGAATGCAATCTCATCTCATCTCATTGACGGATGATATGGAGAAGCGAAGCAGGAAGTAGTCAGGTGTGCGAGGCATTAATGTTTACGCCGCTTTTGTAATCTGGCATCGCAACCCTGCTCGTCTGGAAAAAAGATTGAAAACACTTGTGTCCCTGAGAAATCCACTTGTTTCATGTTGCTAACGGCGTAGATGATATATACAGCAATCAAACATGCACGCTTTGTTGAAGGTTGTTGTATGTATGTCTGTATATATTGTGAACATATCAATGAAAGGATGCTAAATGCTGTGTACATTTAAACACATGTCTTTTATATGCATACAAAAAGCCTTCAATTTACCCAATTGAATGCAAATAACCAGGGAAGATAAGCATGATGATGAGCAATGAATCAGAGACTTGTTGTAAGAGGAGCAGCATTTGTTTCATGAACACCTGACAAAAATTTGAAAGAGATTCGTTTTTTAAAAGGATTCCATCCATCTTGGTTTCCTTTCCTTATAGGTCGTGTGTCCATCCATGCTTTGTTACATTAATGTATCTGTATCATGGTGATCATCATCATGGGTTTTCAATCTAATCCTAATGTTTCTTTCGATGCTTTTACATTTATGCCCATCAAGTACATATCTCTCTACCCAGTCTATACACTACTTTTCTCTGTGATACTTTTTCAGTATAGTCTTTTGCTCCTACTGCCTGGTAAGATTAATCTACGAAAAGGATGGTTTAGACAACTTGTTTTCTCGTCTCACTTTTTTCAGCATGCACACATGTGTTCGTGAGGGTTGATAAATGGTGAAGGTATCATGCGATCACTGTAATAATAATCCCAGAGTGTATGTAAAAGTATACGTGAGATCTTTTTTCTTTGTCAGCTCGTCTTAGTCTAATTCTTTACTCTTGCTCCTGTGTTGTCCTACTACTACACACCAAAAACAAATATGTTTTGGGTTAATGTACGTTGTGTACGCATTGTCTAATAATTTATAATAATGTGTGTAACACACAGGAATTTAAGAGCTTGCTTTGTTCCCATAAAAAAGGACCACAATTTAGTTTCTCCCTCAAAATATTATTTTAACTGCGTAATCCATGGCGTTTTTCTTATGATCCATTAAAATTTTGATGATATTTTTTACGAAAACAAAAACAACTTGAGTTAGGGTTACGGGCAAAGTGTAGTTTTACCAAACACCCTTCAACCATGCAATACATATTCCGTAAACATTACACGTCCCATGCAAATTGGTAACAGGAGTCGGTAAACGGATTAATAAATGACGACGATGAAGTGGCAGAAATCTGAGCCAGCAGCACAAAAGAAACGAGTGAATACGGATAACTAGCAAAGATAAGGTTACGTTTGCCGTGTGAACGTGTTATTAGGGCTCAGGTGGTAAAAAAGATGCAAGTGCGTGGTCTCAAGTCTCTCTCTATAAATGTTAATATATCCGATAGGGGAAAAAGTTTCATTCAAGCCAATCCAAACAGAATAAAAAATCCATTCTGTGAGTCAACTTTATACCTGGCTGGCGTGATGTTTCTTTTTTATGCATGCGTGCTTTAGACTGCTGACATTGTCGTAGACTTCACACACACATCATGTTGATAAGCAAAAGCGTACACGTACATGAGTGATACGTGAGCGGTTTTCTCTTCTGTAATCTACCTGGTTCAGTTGGTTGGACAAAGGAAGTAATAATCAAAATCGTATTGTAACCGTCGTGTATCTTGTGTGGTAAAACTTCTTTCTTTCTTTTCTTCTTCCCAATTCAATGTGAGCTCTCTTGTATACTTCAATGTAAACAGTTGCCATTTACGTGTTCACACAAATGCCCCTCAGACTTTTCTCCCAGCTCTGTTTTTCACTTTGCCGACGAAGGAAAGACTAGACGAGACGAAACGAGTCATACGACACGATTTTTTCAAAAACCAAGTTTATTACGCATTTCTGAACCTGTTTGTTCGTTTTTAGTATTCTAGTAATAATATTGGTTCGGTTGGTTGCATGCATGCAGTTATTCACGTTATCGGTGTGTGGGATATCAGCTTTAACGTTGGGATTCAGGTACGCTGCTCGTCATGAGACCTGTTTGTCTGAAGATTTTACGTGAGCAATGCTAAGTTATAAAAGAGGGAGTAAAATGATGTAAGTGGAGATTATGGCGATGAGATGAGAAAAGTGAGATGGGCTTGTTACATGAAAACATTTTTAAAGGTTTTACTGGTAAACAGTAGTATGCTAACTACTTATGTACCTAAACGGACGGTGAATATCTTCATCGTGATATATTCATAATGCACATTGTTAAGCTGTAAGTCAGTAAGGCAAAGTAAGAACAAGTGATTTAGTCATTAGCTTATTTTTGCTCTCGTAAACAAGCATAATCAAGAGGTAGGTAAAAATACAGGGTCTTGACTTGAACCTTGTTAAGATTTTCACCTTCGCCGTTTTGTTGACTTGTACATTAAGGCTCCATGAAAAAACACTAGTCATGAAGCGGTTCAAAGTGAATGGAGCTCTTGGTGAAGACTGGAACAGTATGAATGCTTGTGTGTTAGTTTCAGCTTACCTGTATGGTGCTTACGTTACAGGTGTATTTTACTAACATCAACGTGTTTTGTTGACAAAGCATAACAGACTGGAAGTATAGATTGTCCAGCCTGCTCAAGCATGTAGGAAATTCAATAGCACGAAATGTTTGCATACGAGCAAGTGTGCATTAGTACGCAATGTACAGATTTATAGTATATGTAGGTATATTCTTATGATTCTTCGGAAAAAATATTCTGTATATCGCGATGATAATGACAATATTCATGTAAGAGATTCATTTTGGATTTCAAAAGAGCAAACAAAAAAAGCTACGAGTTATTATCAAACAAGTAGGACTTCAGTAGAAACACGTCAAGTACGTTGAGCTGCATTCAGGAGCAAGGAAGGAAGCATAATTTTCTCAAAGGTGAATAGGAATTGAGTATCTATGTAGTATTTTTAAAACATTCAGGCATGCATAGTCCTTTTCAAGTCTATTCACGTCGCTCACTCACACAAGAGACACGAGGAAGACAAAAAGCAGAAGAGAGGAATGAAGAGAGAGAGAGAAAAAAAAAGTTTTCAGGGAATTATTCTCGAGTGTCTCGGCAGGTCCCAATATTTTTGTCTGAATGTCTCTCGTCTTTTTCGGGTAACAAATATGTACATATAATATGCATACACTTTTAGTGAGAGTGTGCATATAAATATAATAAAATTCATTTTTATTACAAGCAACGGCAGGAGAAGTTAATACAATGATAAAGCGAAGTTATCCAGACTCGTATGAGTTCTTTGTCTTTTCAAAAGCAGCTTACACGGATGAAGTAACAGGACATATTCAAGTCACAAAGTTAACAAAACATTTTTTAAACTCTTCTCTACTCTCTACAGAACAGAGGTAGAGGGACTGCTCGTGACATTGTGCATATTGCATTGGTGCATGGATGATGATGATGATGATGATGAAAAGTGATTACTCATTCAGACCCCGTTCAAGACATTATACATAACACAGGGATCACAGAAGCACACACACACATTCCGACTGGTTTTTTGTATCATGTTTCATCCTTCTTCTTACTTTTCTCTGTCCCAAGGTTTAAGTAGCCCCTCACGGAATAAAAAAATATCCTTTTTTCTAAGGGTGCGGTTAATATGTTTAAGACGTGTTTAAAGTTAAGAAGCCAAAGCATGCAAAACTTTCCGTTTAAAAAAGAACCCTATAATATTATTATGAACCCTCCAGAGGGCTTATTTTTAATGCGATAATCCCTTGAAGCAAAGCCGTTTTTGTGTATTGCTTTGAAATTTAGCAGAAACGATGAAGTGTAAAAAGAGATTAGAGCTTAGTGAGGAAGTAATAGGAGTACCCTTTTAGTTATTGTTAAAAAGGAAGCAAGAAAAATAAATTTTACGTTTTTTTAACTTCTTCTCTTTCTTTCTTTCTTTCAAAAGTACCCGACATGACTCCAAATAACAACTTTTTAAGTTTCAAGAAATGAAACAAGTGTTCTTTTTAACTTGTACGTATGTGTGTAATATAATAATATATACATCTACAATCTACACATACATACCATGTAATCTTTGCTACACCACAGGAGCACAGATTTTTCCCTGCGGGTGACTATATTTCCAAGAGAAGAGAAAAAGGTAAAAGTTATAAGGAAGGGCTCTGCAATATACAACAGTTCTTCTTATTGTTTTTCTCCTCCTGGTGATGTGATGCTGCTGTTGTTGTTCTTGATGATCATGATGCGATGCGTGCGTATGACATTAGAGCTAACAAAGGGCAAGAAATAAGACAGCAACATCACACGAGCAGGTCAAAAGGAAAAAATATGTAGCTCAGGTTTATGCAAGGCGAAACCTTGACTTTTACGATATACAAGTGGAAGGATGATGGCTGCTGATGATTGTTGCTCGCTACTGATTCAGCATTCACAAGTAAGTGGAAAAACTAAAACAAGTGGGGATGTGAAGGTTAAAACTGAAATTTCAGGAGCATCATAATTTTTTCTTCCTCGCATATGAATGTACATACATGATGATAGCTATGTACCTAGTTGCCTTTTCTTTTTTTACTACGCACCAAATCCATTGCAACTGTGGAGACATTTTACAATGAAACAAAAAGATGACTCGTTTTGACCATTTCTTAAGATATCCAAATGTCTTACAAATAGAAAAAATCAAGAAGTTCCAGATCTTTTGAAACAAAGGTTTGAGTATATGAAGAGTATAGAGAATGAAAAAGAAAAAAAGGAGTCGTCATGAGTGAATGAGAGCTATTTCCAGTTTTCCCCATAAACTTGAACAATGAACATTGGAACGTAGAGACCCTTCCTTCTCACTTTGCTCGCGCTGGCAAAGACATTAAAAGAGACACTGTGAGGTGCTATATAGGTTACTGCTGCTGCTGAAGATGCTCCTTCTGATAAATTATCTATATGTATTCCCTGGTATATTTTATATGTGGTAAGTATATGGACGTAGTCGATCCCATACCACAGCAGGAAGGTTATATACGGGACCTTTCTAATATGAACAAAAAACAAGCATGTTCGTAAGATAAGAAGAATGAAACTAACTCGTGTCAGTCAATATTTGGGCGTCCACACTCTCCCAGCGAAAAAATCCATCAATCCAACACATTTTATTGCTCTGTTGTTGATTCTTTCATCAGACAAGAAGAAGAGACACTACTGAAAATGGGAAAGAAAAGAATGAGAAGACAAATACTGCTTATAATTTTTAAGCTGGTGGACCACGGCCAGTATAATGTGTCGTCGTACGTTCGACTTCTTTTATTCTTTTTCATGGATGATGATTCACCTCTTGAGAGAATAATATAGTTGGGGGTTTATCGGTTTGTCATTTTGGCTTTGGTTTACTATACACTCAAGAAAAAATACTTTCCCGCGACACTACGATGAAGGAACATGCCAATATCTGATTACAAGAAAGTTGGACCTTATTTTCTTAGCTTTTTCTTACGTACGCACATAGTCAGTTACTCAATATCTTTTGAAGAAGATGGAATTCCGTTCGTCATAAATTCTCTTGTTTTATCACTTTCCTGCTGTATATGCCCAATAATATGCTTTATGTATACATAGACATGTACCTATGATCATCACTCCCTATCTATACCATTTGTCAACATACATAGAATCCTTGATAAGTACATGGGTTGTTTTCTTCAGCTATAATTCCGCCCCTCAATAGAAGTCTCAGGCCCTCTTGAGATTTGTGATTTTGTCTCCTTTGTTCTTTTTGGAGTCAGTTTATATGGTGTCGGTGCAAATCTGGACTTTTAAACAAGGTGGAAACACAAACTGCATTTTATGTGCCCTTTCTAATTTATCTACCGACTGACCACAATAATATAGCTTGTACAATACTCTGAAATGAGTTTGTCTCGCCTCTTAACCTTTTTGGTCGTGTCACTTACAGCAATTTAAGCCATTGTAAAAACCCAATATCATTTTATAACGGTTGAATGTATTTATACTGATTACACTCATGTTATCCTAGGGTATCGTGGAGTCTCCAATTATGTCATTGTACCGAACATATTGTATCCAAAGGTGTGCGTTTGAATTTTTGGTTTGTGTTTTTAGTTTGATTAAGCGCTACATACTTATATACATAACTAAATTACAATACAGTAACTATGTATGTATTTACTAACATGAATACACAATGTTCAGTAGATCCAAAACAAACATCACGTAACTTTTGACAGTTTGTTTTTCGCACATAATATCTAATCAGTTTGTTCGTTTTGCACCTTCCATATAATCCTTCCCAGTTTGAAAAGTTACAAGAAAGCCAAAAAAGCATCCAAATTTAATGACGAATCTCAAATATATCATCAAACTTTTTTCGTAGTAAACTCATGAAAAGTTGTTTAAGCTTTTCTTATATTTTTGCTACCGTCCCATAAAACTTTGTAATAACCAAAAAAGTAATACAAACTTATTTATCCTTGGAAAAACAAGATCTACATGTAAAACCATGAATCGTCATATCTATCGCATATGTCTTTTCTTTCTTCATCTGATTTCCTGTCTGCTCGTAAAAAACTCTGGTGAGTTCTATTTCATACTCTATTCGCACAGGATTTCATACATTTGTACAATTCATTATATATTATTATATGAAAATTGGAAGAATTCTAAGTTCATGGAAGTAAAACGGGAAGAACAAGTGGTTGCAAGTCAAGCATCCAGAAATAAAGGACTTTTTCTTCTCACTCATAAAAAACTACTTCCTCTCCCATTTTCAGCTACTACTCTCATTTCCAGCAGCACCACACACTTCAGTATGCCTTACTGTACTGGATGATCATGACGATCATTTAGGCGATGTGAATGATGATGATGATTTGGGCTAGGTTAAATTCGCTTGCTCCTTTCAACTCCGTAGTTGACTTGACTTTTCCTTTCTTGTAAAAGAGACGACTGGGCGTATATCATTAACCCTGTTTTTTATAACGCTCTTCTTCTCTGAATCCCGAGTGAAATGCCAACCCTTTCAATGACAAAAATGGCTTACCCTAAAACTAAGTTAAAGACATACAACGGAATGGATACGTACATAAGCACATATGAATGCGCTTACTTACGTAATATAAACTAAAATGTACATTAAAAAATGTATAAACAACTCTGATTCAGTCATTCATGTCGTTTTTTACTTATTTTATATGTAAACTGCACCGCCATGGTAGACAGAGAAGCGACGTCCTTATTTTCTTTCAAGTAGAGGAGAGATCATTGAGTTACATATTGTACAGATAAGCTATATAATAATTACATACCTATATATAAAATACATTCATTTATTACCACGCGTGCAACTTTGGTCGTCATCAAGTCCTACATCCTGAAATCTGTGTAAGTTACATGGGTTATATGTGAAATGAGCAAAGTCAGTGTAATAATACATCCTAGTGAATATATGTACCTATTATATCCATCCCTATCCTTGAGTTTAGTAGTGGGAGAGGAGAAGAAGAGTCAGAGGAAAAAGCAAAGTTAGTTCAATTGGATTGACTGGCTGAGAGTGAGTGGATGGATATCGAGTGGCATAATGCCATTGGCGTGGCACGACATGTCAAGTCATCCTCGACATGATGGCAAAAATAAAGAAATGTAGAGAGAAGAGAATAAATACGTGGTTGTACCGCCGAACATGAGGAAAATAAAAGAGTTTCCCGTCACTCCTTTTTAGCTTTGCGTCATTTACTTCCATGTCATTCATACATATAAAAGCATACTGTATATAAACACGTGCAGAACAAAAGAAGTCGCTTATATAAACAAATAAGATATATAAAATGTTTAAATGCTCATAGAGGCTTGCGTAATTTCAATCACTAGTTTGGATGAATGATTGATATTAAATGTAGGTAATAGTGTATTATCAGTCTTGTCTAGACCGCCTCTTTTTCATTTAGGTTGATGTGTACATTACCATGAGGAGTTACGATGAGTACAAAAGGATGAACCATCAAATCAGGCACACGCTCCGAAAGTCACACTACTAGCTGTCATTTTATATCTGATTTCTGGAGATCAAGCCGTAAAAACAACAAAGAGGCGTAATAATAAACTTGTGCGTTGCAGAGAGGAAATAGGACATTTATGAAGATATGATCTATAGTTTACTTTTACTGCTTCAATAATTTCAGGTTATGATGACGCGTATTAAGCATAGATTCATTCTCGCCAGGAAGCCATTTTTTTGTTGAATGCATTGTAGGTATAAACACTACACAAGTCCTCTATAAAGAGAGTTTACTGTGCAAGCACGAGTCATCACATAAATACATATACCAATGGGGACAATGTAATGTGACCATGACTTTTTAATGTGTACATATTGCTTACAATGTATATGGTGAATTGTGCTTCTTGTTGAATGCATTAGTTTTGGAAGAAAACGGAATCTTACATGGCTAACGTACATTATTATTGCTACTCCACCATAATGCGGCGGTGTGATCGTTCTGTTTTAATATTTTGATGTACATAGTCTTGGGCGACATTTGTAGTTATCATGACAAGAACGGGAGACGCGAGCAAAAGTTGCACTGTCTGTGTTCAACAGCCGCCCATCATAATAATATAATCCATTTTAGTGGAGTCAATGACAAAATATCGACATGAAAGCGAGTGAGACAGACAGAGGCGTGCTCCATACATTCAGTTTTCGCTTCCTTTTATAATACATACATATTATATTAAACATTTAGCATGTGTCATACTCGTAAGTAATTCAACTTTTATAATTTATGGGGAAGAAGTAAAGCCATAAGGATGCATATTTATGGACATTACGTACATATACAAACCATTACAAACATATTGGCAAATGAATGAATGGCTGAGGTTCTAAACTGCTTTGCTAAGAGCGAGCTGGAATTCCTATCAGTCACTCAGACTTAACGGATGTTTGAAGTCAAATACAGAGAGAGAGAGCAATGAATTGAATATGACGAGCAGGGATGTTGATTTACTTTGAACAATAAATATGAGCAGTTTTTATAATTTTATGTAGATCAGAAACTTTACTTTTGTCTTCCGCTTGTGCTTGCTGTTGCTTTTTGTTTCTTATCTTGGTCTATGAAAAGCTGTAGCTTGTGCCATTGAATTTGTTTCCGTTTCCTTTCAAAATGTCAGTGAACGCAGTGCTGCGATAGTCGCAAACTATCCAGATAAAACCTATTCTTTCTGTAATATATGATATGCAGAAAAATAGGATAGAATTGATAATTCAAATATGCTCATGTGAAACTTTTAGACACGAATTAATTTGGTGCGTCATTTTTTCTTTACCAAACAAAATCAATGAGCATCATATATGGGAATGAGGCTACTTAAGATGCAAATTTGCAATATGTCTCTTTCAAGTTTTAATCTGACCAACAATAAAACTAAACACGTCAACAAGATCAAGTGTCAGTGTCCCCCAAAGATCAGACACGATCCATGGATGCGGATGAAGTGAATGCCTTCAGTAGTCTGCGGCGCACAAGGATATTATGAGCCGCAAATTCCATAATCTACATACATTTTACAACTCAATATGCTACAAAAGCAGTTTTTCGTATTCCGTCACGATGAAACGGATGTATGCTCATGTTGACGATCTACTTGTTTGAGTATTTATCTTGTGTAAGTAAGTGACTCAGTTGCTGTTATTATTCCATGCTGTTTTACTGATAGATTCTATGAATCGCAGTTGAAGTGCTATTGTACTCCAAACTGCTTGTCTACTTTTGCAGACATTCCAAAACGCTCGTTTGTTCAGCAGCCACCATGTTATTATAGCCGACCAAAATCAGAAAAGTGACGGTGGTAAAATGATGAGGAGCTAGAGCTATAGCCATGACAAGACAACACGCATGTATCTTGTGAACGGCACATATAGGAAAAAAGAATGATTCAGTTCATGTTCTTCTATATATCTCTTCTGCTTTACTCATTTGTGAAGATATACTCAGACACACACGAGCCAAGATACGAGGAACTCTGTACTTTATTTGACTTATTTGAATACGCTCCATAGACAGTGATGAGATGATGCTCGTACTCATTGACTTTACCTTTAGTTTCATCTCATCTGTACAAGTATCCTACAAACAAAACTACTACGTGGCCCAATGTTTCATTCTCTTTCTCTTCATAAACGACATGATATTACTTATTGTTCCGTTTCATGATGATAGCATTGCAATGATGAAGGTGATTTCTGTGATTGTACACATAAAACACAACAGCAAGCGTGTGTGAGTCCATAATATCTTTTATAAAGTAGTAAGTAAAAACAAAAAAAGTTGGCCTGTCTGTTGCTGCTAATGTTGTGGTGTTCTGATGTTGATATGTCCGTCGTCCATAAGACTCGGTTGGTTTTTTAGGTTGGATTGCATGTGCCGTGCGATATGTACAGGTTTACTTATTACGCTCTCACGACACGACATGCATATCCTTTACTACACATGGATATCCACTTGGGATAAGAGAAGAGGAGCAAGAGCAGCTTGGCAAAGTTCTCATGGACTGAAAATCCTACTTTTTTATACACAACTCTCAACCTTGTGTTGTATGACGACGAGAAGTGAGCTCTGGATTTTTATTATTCCCAACTCACGCTCTTGCATGCAACGTTATAGATATACATACGTATTGAAACAAGTCTGCTGCAACACGACGGCTTTACGGTTACAGCTTCAGAGTACATTCAGGCCAAAGAGCTTCCTCCTTGTTTCACTGGCTCTTAGCCGTCATTCTGGATCAGACCTCCGTGAGAGAAGGATAAAAGAAAAGGAGAGTGCAGCTTTTTTCTTTGTCAGACTCTTCTCATATATACAACAACAATAAAAACAGCATTCTTCTCCTCTGAGACAAGTGCATGACTCAAGGAAACGCTGTTACACTTGTAACGTCATTCTATAATATACATTTTATGTATGTATATATCGTGCGTTGTGGAGGAGTAAAACATTTTTATTCGGCTGCAGTAGTTACTCCCATATAGATTCTAGTTAATGAAGTAAGTACGATAGAAAGGGATCAGAAAAGGAGAGGGGAAGAAGAAGGAAAAAATTTATAGATCGTTTACAAAGATTACTTTTAATTCACCTGTGTCGTGTCAACGGAACGGGGTGGAGATACTTTTTTTCCACTACGTCGCTCCTGTATTATTCATTGAGACTCATTAGGTACGGATAAACGTTTAGAGTGTAACCCTTTGTATTGCGTGAGAGTTGGAATAGGACATGAATTTTTATTCTCCTTTGATTCATTATCGCAATATGCAAGGGACAAAAAACTGAAAACAACGCAAAGTTTAAAAGTTCAATCAGAAGAATATATATACAAAAAGAAAACTTCTTATTCAATGCCAATGTGTTTGTGTGTGTCCTTACATATAGCACAGAAAGACTTTTGATACTTCAAAGATTATTCATTTGTTAAGTGACTAACTAATACGTGAAACGTGCAGTTGAATACGTTATCAGAGATTTTTCGGACCCTCGTCAAACATTTTCTTCAACTTTATCCAATTTGTTGTGATAAGGATTTTGTTTGCATTAGTTGCTGACTTTACTCATTGTTGATTATGTTTTCCTTGGAGGTTCAGAAAAAAAGTGACATGAGACGAGGACAAAGTAGTAGCGAAAAAGAACCTGTCACATCACATTAATTCGTTCTGGGCTGAACATAAAATTTGTGCATGCATTACGTTTCATCTCGTCTCCACTAAAACCATAAACTAACACGTTGAAAACACTTCTCTCAAACACACGACGAGATATTCTCTTTGGGTACATCTGCAAACAAAACAATTCATTCAGTGGCTGATGAAGGAGCAATCCAGTTTTACATGTAATCCACACAACAGACGCTGCTCTCGGCGTTTGCATGCAACTTGTATGTAATTGTGTAAAAGGATGCATGCAAGTTTAGTAGAAAAAAAATACATAAGTTTTGTTTGTGTATTTCTGGACGGATGCCATCATCGTGTCAATACCATAATCCGATGATCTATTGTGACGCAAAGGGTTCATTTTGAAAAAAAGTTCAACCTGTCTCCCTGTTTGAGTATAAAGTGACTGAATGTCGTGTCAACATACAATAGCTCAAATCTGAATCACGGCAACGAGAGACAGAAAAAAAGAGTTGATCTGTTCAAATCCATCACGTTCTACAAAAGACATCAATAATAATTTTCTGTGGAGGTAGCCAAACTATATGTGAACATATTTCACAAAAATTATACACATCCAAACATACCCACACGCATTCATTCCTCTTCTGGTGTTGTGACTCGTTTAAAACTGAAACCAATCTCTGCTCATATTGGGCGTATATTCAAAAACCCTTTTGTAAACCTGTGAAAAAGAACTTGCATACCTTAACTTTGCGCAAGGTACCTGGCCACTTTCAATACACCATTAATAAAATTCATAATAATAGCGCTATACACGCCAAACAAAAACATCCTCGTATATTGATATAGCTCTGGCTTCCTTTTCTGGGGTCTCTTTTATTTGAACACGTAATAGCAGAATCAACAAGAGTGACCTGTGGATTTTGTTTGACTTTTTGTGACGAACACCATAACAGCACACGGCATAACGAATGGGACATCCCTTTTATGAAAAAAAGAGCAGTGCAGATAGCTCAGCCACAAAATTTTAATCAAAAGAAAGAGGTGGAATTGAAGCGGTTTTGACGTGACGCCTTCAATTGTCATCCTGAACCATCATCCTCTCTCTTGTTAGTTTGTAATGTGACGCTAGTGTGGTTTTTACCTTTGGACTTAAAAGCGTGTAATGCTTAATCATAGCTTATTTATGGACAAAAATTCTGTCACGAGATTCTTCTACGTTCTATATGAATAGTGTGAAAACTAAAAGGATTAAAAATCCATCATTTACCATTCAATTGACAATTACATCTCACAATCCTTCATTTTAAACGGATAATTTAATGTGATTGATCTTCCGTATATAAGCTTCCAGAGTACCTTATTCATTATTAGTACACACATACTAAACTTCTCCATACGTGTGAGTACATGACGTGACATCACTTGAAAACCACATTTCCCATAATCCTTCACCAGAGATTACGATTTACAAGGAATTAAAGAGAAACCCATATTACATGCGAACCCATTCCAGATTATTACAGTCAGACTCAAGCCATCACATTAAAAGTGAATATAAAAATCCACTTTTTTGTATTTGCTCATCCTCTATCCATTTAATCAATAAAAAACGCTTGATGTATGATTTCTGTGTAAAGTGCAAGACTGAATGAAATGAAACGGCAAGAACAGGCAGAGAAGTAGTCTAGCATTGATTCGTGAAACTCTACGATCAATCACCCATTCAGCCACTCGACTTCTCGGCCGACAACTGCGTCCGTCTGAAGACACAGAGATAATATACATAAAACATAACCTACTATATAATACAGAAAAAGGAACAAAGTGACTTGGCTTGTCGGCTGCTTGTTGAGATTACATAAAAAGCGACATGTGACGCGACTTGTTATGTTGTGAATGTGTGATGATCTCTATTTTGCGGTCTATGAATAACGCGTGTGTGTTTACACGGGATACATACTTACGTATACGTCTACTCTCAAACTAAATTCCAGCACGACGCTCACTTTTTAATAAAAATGATACTGGCACTGAGATATTTTGCTTGGTAGTCGTCTTCAGTTAAATCCTATAAAAAATATTGAAGCTTGTAAAAAAGCTCATCGTCATCGTCATTCGTGGTGGTATATCGTTGCCACTATTACGCAATCAACACGTTGTTAGACGCTCTGCGGTTCATTGCTGTGTACTTAAGCAAAAATTACACTTTAAAAGTAGTATTTTTTTAGTAATACTGAAAGCTGGAATTTATTCAACAACACAAAAAAAGCGTTTTACAAAATTACGTTACTTAAATAGATCCTGTCTGATAATTTTCACTTTTTGGAAGGGTGGCATCCTGACCTAACCTTTTTTATCTGGTCTTCATCAGTCATCTCTTACAACAAGCCTAGAAGAAAAGAAGGAGAGACGGTTTATATAAATAGTAAATAGTTTCTTTATTATCTGCTCTTTTGGATCAAAACTAAAACATATCCAGTTCATATTAGCTCATCACACCACCCTCTTCTTCTTCCTAAGCGTTCATAAACAAGAGTATTGATCTGTTAAAAGAAATTTCAAAGACCTTTCTCTGTTCTTGGGATTACAAAACAAGGGGAAAGTGGAGACGGAGTCAAGACAGGCTATACAGCTAGATTCAAGATATACTTATAACGTCAGCCAGAGCAAAGAACCGGAACCAAACCGAGAGACACCCTTCTTTAGTTTTATGGCGTCAAGAGGTCATTAGAAAGAAGAGCTGTCAATGTTAAATACACAAATATCGTTCATGGGAGAGTGATACAAGCTCTTAATCTTAATTTTGTTCGGCCTGGACGAGTAAAGTGTCTTTGTTTCATCAAAGGGTATTACCCTTCCCCTTAAAAGTTTACATTGGGAGTTTGGTCAATGTTAAAGAAAAGTAAACAACACAAGACAAATTTATTATTTTTTGTTTTAAAATATCTGGATCTGGAACTGACCACAACCACCCTAAAAGTTGTTGGGTAACTTGAGTGTATTTGAGTTTTACGAAATATACTGATGTAATCTGAGACTAAAGCTGTCCGATTGTGTGGCCCTGACTTTATCAAAGTACGGAGGAAAAACATCTTTTAAATTTGTGGTGTGACCTTCACAGTGCTGCTCAATAGCTTGTGTTGTGAAATAGAAACGTGAACGTGAGCGTCATCATCCACATCGCAAAATAACTTTTGCCTTTACTTTTCCACTTTCAAGTATTCCAGTCACTGCTTCATAATGACGGCATCCAAAGTCACAGGCGACAAGAATTTGAATAAAACCATCTCTGCAGAGAATAGAAGGGTAAGCATTTTTATTTGAAATAGTCGTAAAAATCAGATTTACAATCATGTCCATGTATTCCATAAAAGATAACGTGAGATGTTTGGCATATTCCTCATGTACGTATGCCTTCTCGTGTATAGGATTCTCTTGTATTGAATTCAATAAAAATCGCCTAATCATTGTGTATAGTAGGTAGAAGAATCATAACAAAGAATGCACAAAAATCATTCATGCATGTCCACATTGTCTGGCTTTTAATTATAATGAAACATGAAAAATGCACTTGAGACCTGTCTATAATGGTTTTAAAAAGTCTAAAGTTTAAAGTTGGATTTTAGTTGCCTTTTGCATTGAATATTTAAAATTCTACTCTATAAATACCACTTTCCAGGTAGTACTTAATATAACGAGCAAATTTGCAATTGCATGAGCAACACCATGAATTATGTTTAAAAAGGTGTTTATAGCTGCTAATGACGCAAAGACGCGGTTTTTATTATTCATGCATCATGTAGCTATATCTTTATGATGATTTTACCAGAAGTATTTTCTTTTGAAAGAAATGACGGCGGTGTTGCTTCAAAGCTGAGCTTTAGGTTGATAATTACATCATGAAATCTTGTCATATCAAAGCTATATTGTAAATTTCATTACTGCTTCTCCATCTCACACCTTTTTGAAAAAAGAATTCTTGATAACAAAAATTGAGAAAGAACCCGAACGAATAACAGTGACAGAATACATGTAAAACTGCTTAGGCATTTGGCAAGGAGAGCGATGTGGGCCATGTGGGGTCCAGTGAGATTTTATCCAAGCAAATCGTAGAATCCTTCTTGTCAGTCTTTGTAATGTTTTGCGCTCTGCCACAAAGATGTTGTCATTAATTAGCATTAGCAGTAGTTCCTTCTTTATGAGAGGTTAATACATACCTCCTCATCATCACCTCGTTTATATAATGCAATTTTCTCTCTTACCTTTTTACAGGCAAGCAAGCCCCTGATGGAGAAAAGGAGACGTGCTCGCATAAATCAGAGCCTTGCAATACTCAAAACCCTCATCGTGGATTCAACTCGTGTTGAGGTAGGTTCTCTACTCAGATTCATATTACATTACAATGACCGGAAGTACCATTTGTTATGTTGTTTGTAAGACAAGATTTATTGGTGACCTATAAAAAGTCATCCAGTTTTTGGATCTCATATAATACATTGCTAAATAAGTTTGTAAAAATTTGTTTTTAATTCAAATCATGAATGACGATTGACGATGATCATTCGTCGACAAGATGCTATATCGACACGCACTAGGAAAATTTTCCTATAGTTGTCACTTCTCATTCATACTGATTTGACTTTGGCATGTATTCTTAAAATTTCATGATAAAGTTATTTCTTTCTTGATAAATTGAATCTGACCTTTCCTAAACTCATATGGCGCATCTAATATGAAATGGTTATATGTGTAAAATAGGTACATACATATTGTGCTATTCAGCACTACAATACAGTTTTGTATACTGTATATCAGTTACAATCTTACATTTAGTAAAGACAACCGGTTTATTAATCAAAGATATTTTCCTTTACAAATAAATTGTTTTCATAAAGATCCTATTTATATTTATCAGTTCAAGGACGTTCATAGTATGGGAAAGACAAAAGTGTATTCATAATTTACTTTTCATTCATCCGCTTGCGCTTGTTACACATTATATGATTTGAGGAGACGTGAATGTACACGCAACATGTTATGTCTAATGTCTGCTGATGGATCTCGATATTTTACCTGGTTAGACAAAGGATGTAGCACATAATAGCTCGATGACATATCACGATGATGACGCTGTGAGGTTTGTATTTATATGAAGATTGTTTTCAGACAATAGAAAAAATTACAAAGTGCAAAGCTAGTTTCCCGTAGACCAAAAATATTCAAAGGTATCAGTTCGAAACTGTTATTTTGACAAGAGAAGTCTGATCAGGAAAAGTCATAAAATGGAGATCTTGCTGAACTTTTGCCGACCAGACTTAGATTATTTGCTGATGGCCATGTGTCATTTGTCCAGTGCCAGTTCCAATTCCAGTATGTTTACTTGTCTGCTTATGTTTGACTGACGAACGGTCGAATGACATGTATCAAAAATGATGTGCTACATAACAGTTCAATGAATCCCTGGATGTTGCGATGTGATTCCGATGTTGGATGATATAAGCACATTAGATATAGAACTCCAGTCTGCAAAAAAAGTTTAGTGATGCGATGACCTTACAGAGGACATTTACGATTGAGATATAAATACGCATCACTGATAGATATACCTGGTTGTTTATGAAAAAACTATATACTATGGTAAATGTTTTTATCTTTGAGTACTCGTGTTAAATCAAGGGTTTGACTACGGTCTGTTTCTGCTTTAATAATGCTCAAGTACCATGTTTTGCAAAGTAAAATGAGCTTTTTAGTCTGGGACGAATAACTAGTCACACTTCATTTCAGTTCAATCTGGATGTTATTGATTTATGATTCTCAAAGTTCTAATATTACCTACAGAGAAATACTTTAAAAAGCCGTATTGCAAAGCAATGTCGCTTGCAGAAGATAACGTTTATGCTTGGTGTCACTCCCCGACATAACATATTTATTACACCTCAACAAGAAGTCTGTCTGCAGACTCTACCGTTGTAGCTTTGTCTGTAGTCAGAAGAAGTCGTCAACGCATACATGACAAAGACTAGAAGAATGACAAATCCGATTTTATGATTATGCTTGTGAAAAGAAGTGAAGCTGCATGGTTTGAAAATTAGACGATCATTTTTGCAGTTTTTATTTCCGAAGTAGTATATTGAAAGCAATGCTCAATGCATTACTTAACATTTCACGAAAGTTTGAACTGGAACTTGGAGGCTATGGCTATAGAAATTACACTTTCAGATTACATCCATTTATCGTTTTATATGAGTATTTGCAAATTTGCATAAAGCAGTTTTATGATTATGCTCTTGTTGTCGTTTGCATCTTATGACAAAGGGGAATAAGATAAGATTCGCATGTAGACAGAAGACTTAAGATAATAATAATTACTATTACTGTACTGATGGAATCGGTCAAAGGACTGTTGCCGTTGAGGAGTAAAAATGAATGCTTACATGATGACAAATTTCAGTTGAAAGTGCATTCAAACATCATATCAAGACTAGACTTCATAAATATAATCATAATCATAAAAATATATCTCAAGTAATAAATTCTGCCATGAAAAGAAAACTAAATTTGGATATTTGCGCTTTGTTAGTCTTGGTTTAATCTAAAAAGTGTTAACCACCCATAATCAAAGTCCCAAGTTACTATACTAAATACTAAATTCTTGAAAACCCAATATTGTATGCACGAATTTAAGATATCCTTTATTCAATATATGTAAGAACGCATAATTCATGAGATCACAAAATAAAACATCTTTGTTTTTTATTCTGCATTGCAGGGGCAAAAACATGCGAAGCTGGAGAAGGCTGACATCCTGGAATTAACTGTGACTTACTTACAGACGTGTAAAAAGTCGGATGAACAAAAGTTCAACGAGGGTTATGAGGTAAGCAATCACATAATACCTGGTTAGTTACCAGAGTATAGCGATCATGCATTCTGCAAAAGTGTCTGCAAAAACTTGTATGTAGTAAAAAATTTCATGCATTGTCATTTCTGGTTCATAGGACTGTTCAAATGAGACTGTGCGATTCCTGGAGAAGGCAAAAATTAGTGCGAGCCTCATAGACAAGCTCGTAACTCACTTAAAGAATGTACGAGAGAAGTCAAATGGAGAAGCTATGATAACAGGAAATGGGCCACAGTCCTCACCCGGTCTCTTGTCATCTACAACAGCATCCTCGTCCACTTCATCTTCTGCAGTAACAGCAGGAAGGCTCACAATAGGAGCTGATGAGGCGTTAAGTAATGCATCCCAATTTCCTCCCAATACTGTCCAGCCATTCGGTATATCCCCAGCAGCAAGTGTGAAAAGTGAGCCAGTTAAGTCTGCATCAAAACGGAGCAAGCAGCAGCAGAGTCAACAGCTTCTTCTTATGGACACTTCTTCCAATCCCTCTTTCTCCCCCTCCAGTTGTTCCAGCCCAAGTAGCACTCACAACCCTAATGATTCAAACAATAACAGCTTATCAACGAACAACGACTCGTACTCTCATCATAATCAATACCATAACAGCCCTTCGTTAAATCAAAGATTCCTCTCCTCTGCCGACGTCCTCAGATTAGATTACTCCGTTCCCACCAGCAAAAGCCGAAGTAGGAGTAACAGCAGTAGGAGTGACGCCAGCTCCACAAGGCAACTCATGTACGTAGTCCCAGTGACTAAGTCCGAGACACTTGGCCAAACTATGGAACAAGACTTTAGCAATAATACAGACTGTAACTCTGCAGCAATCAACCTCTGCACGACCCCTCACTCGTCTCGTGACAGTCCAGCGTGTAGCTCCTCAGCGGGGAGTGTGAGTCATCTTGACAATTATGGAACAGCCCCTCATGACAATGACTACCAAATGTATAGTGAGTTTGAACCGCTGGATTTCAGCAGACCTTTAAATTTATGCAAAAACGAATCATACAGATTCATACCTGAAGAAGGCGTGTGGCGACCGTGGTAGAATATCCCGAGACTATATTTTTAGCTATTCGCTGTATCTCATTGTTAGTTATATTTCTAACAGCTTTTCTGTTAAACTCTTATTACTTAATTACAATTATAAATTATATTAGTATATTTAAGTTGTTATAAACACACATAAATACAAAGTTAAATACATTTTTGTAATAGTTAAGATAATGCTTAAAATCTATGAAATACAAAAAATGAATTTATTACATATTATATCACAATGTAAAAAAGAATATTTGCCAACTGTTAAAAAAGCCATTGTATTCTGCTGCGTATGCAAGAATTTTGATCAATAATCATATTTAGTCCGTACAATCTCTTAGTGTACGTATTACGTATGGATGTAATGTCAACCTTGTTAATAAACACTATTAACTAAATGAAATACCAAGAATAGAAATGGATTAAACGGCAAAGTCTATAAAATTTAGTATGTCATGCGTAATATAGGCACATGTTCAGATTACTTCAATATTGTATGATGTACTATCAAAATGTTAATTAATACTGTTACAAAATACTACGTATCTCTTTACTCTATGTAATGTGACAAAAATCATTTGTGATAGTTAAAATAAACTGTAGCGGCCAGATATATACAGAGTAATACATATAAAGCCAAGTTTACTTTCACCATGCTTTCACCTTCGGAGTTGACAATCTCATTCACATTTATCCTCTGTTTGGGCACGTTCATGCCATACGCCTAAATAACTGCATATCATCGTTGTATATTGCACTGATGGTAACATACATATATATATTAAAACTACTTAATTAGAGAATGTAATTAAATTAAAGTGAGATTACAATAATTCATGATGAGATGATAATCCGGAAAGCTATCCCAACTTATATACCCAACTAGCCAAAACCCAAGCCATTTACCAAAATTTACTACGAAACAAAGACAAGAAGATGTATGGGCTTTCAAGCTGGCATAGAGTATTATTTACTATGTTATGTGGCGGGAGACCCTATAATGAACATGTGTTTGGGTTTTACATGGAGAAGAGTGAAAGCATTTGACAAATGAGCATCTGCCTTGTAAAGTTTGTTTATGATTTTGAAAAGACAGTATATTTATGATTTGGCCTTTAGAACTTGATTGATATTAGATTGAACAGTGTCACTCAAAAATAAATAAAAAATTAATAGTTTTCAGCAGTTGACAGTGAACTGTTTATTATCCTAATTAAAATACAATGAGAGAAGAGCAATTTATTCAGCTGCCCTCACAAGGAAATATTTATTCAGTGAGTAAACTCGGAAATCATCTGATCGTTGGGACAGGCGACTACGGGAAAGTGTACGCCCAAGTTTCCAAGAAAGAAGTTCGAGAAATTCCTCTTCAGAATCTTCCACGTAAGATATGAATGGAATTGTAAATTAGTTTTAATAAAACATATTATGGTTTGTGATTAGATTAATCTGTAGTAAATATTTGATTTGTGTATGTTAATTTGTTGTAGACGACTGTGATGTTGTAGCGGTGGATGCTTACATTGATACGTATCCAGTTTTGGCTGTTGCATTTGTTCAGGTAAAGAAATGCAGAAGATTTTGTTAAAATGGGTTGATTAATCTTTGTCGAAACTGGGATTTCTTGATGTGTGCTCTTTTTTGTGTAGAAAACCAATAACAGCAATGCACCAGGGGTTATACCAATTGGAAATGGAAAATATGTAAATTGTCTTTTGCACATTTATTCTACATGGATATCTTCTTCGGATCAGAACTCGCCGACTTCGACGACTTCAATGGGGTCCAATAAATCATTATCACGGCTCGCTTTTCAACCAAAGGAAGAGTTTCATGCGAATCAGTTTGAGTTTATTGGTCAAAATCATGTTTTCTTTAAGCTGGATTATTTTCCTTTTCATCTGTATCACGTTCCTGTAGTCAAGTCGAATGGAAACTTCGTAAGCTCGTGACAATTTTAAATATGGTATAAATTGGTTCAGTTTTTTTTACAAAAAAGAATGTCGGAATAACAGGGAAACGTTTTGCTGCTAAGTGGATCAGATCGCAAAATTCATGCATTCGAATCGGTTGATGAAACTTCTACGTTTGAGGAAGTGCCCATTGGAACGTATTTTCCAGAACTTAATCAGCGATTTCCAGATGTGGTTACGAGAATCCGGATAGAGCCGGTGAATGAAATTACTAGGTTTGAGTTAAAATAAACATTTTGTGCATCTATCTACTCTATCAACTTTATTTATTAGTTTTGTCTTCATGATATCTTTTATTTGAAATAAGATTGTTTAATATTCAATTTAGACGTATTACTTTATGCGGATTACAAAACGGAACCCTTTTAATTTGGATTGTCACATGCAAACCTCAGTCAAAGATGCATGGTAGTATGACTGAAAGTACAGCTTCTACAGCTACATCTAAATCTCGCATGAGTCCTCAGCCAGAAGCGGAAGCAACTTCTAGCCATGATAACAGTCCAGAAGATGAAACCGACAAGTTTGCTGAAGACATAAAAAACTTGGATTTGGGAGCCGACGGCGACGTTACTAGTCTGGCTGAATCGTTCGACACTACGTTATCCACGAATGATGAAAACTTTGAAAAAATTGAGCATACATACGATGGGCTAATTACTGCAATTCAGTCTTACATTGATGGTTTCGAGTTAAACATTATCGTTTCCTCAGCACTATCACCTACATACGTTTACACGTAATAATAAGTTTGTTAAATTGTTTAAAGTTACAATAATGTAGCCATTTATCTTTTCTTTATTCTTATGGTTTCTTATAATCATAATTGGTGCTTTCAGGAATTCATTTGAAGAACGTTTTAAAACGGGATCACCGCTTAAGTTTAGCTCCAGATGGGATACAGTTCAAGCCTGCTGCGTAGCTGATATAGATATGGATGGCCGTGCTGAAATAATCCTTGGCACGTTCGGGCAGGTAAATGAAAACTAAACATGTAGATTTTATTTTTAAATGGCGTATTTTAACGTCCTCTCAGGTACAGTCTTAAATATATTTGTCATATATTCGTTTATCATAATTAGGCACTAATGGTCTACAAATACATGGATGAAATTCTGCCCCAATGGATGATAGTATCGAAAAAGCAGTTTTCTCGTGGAATTCTGGGAATTGAATTCATCAATAACTACCTGCACGTAGTTACGGCTCTTGGAATACATGTACTTGAATACAATACGTCTGCTTATTTTACCAATAAGCCTACAGTTTCATCAGAACCATTTGAAATAGGTCAATAGTAGCGGATAAATTAGACTAAACGAGCTTTACAACAATTAACGTATATCTTTTGAATATTGAAGTTCATAACCGCACAAGCGATAGTGGAATTTATTGATTGAAATGTGTAATTCAATTTGTGTAAAATTGCATTTGCAACAACCAAGAATAGCTCGCGCGTATAACTAAAAAATCATATCGTTTCTTTATTTTACATTTTTAAAATCTAAATAAAATTACAACATTAACAAATAAGATCACAGGTTGTCAGCTTTCTCGGTTGGTCCTCGTCTTGAACTTTTTAAATATTTAAGATGTTGCTTGCAATTTGAAGCAGAATGGAAGAGTAAACTGAACGATGACTTAATGCATGAGGTTTAACATTACATAAAATCTAAAAAGGTCTAAATTGGTACATTTTGGGGTACTAAATACAACTGATTGGAAATTGGAAATGAAATAAAAGAAAAATAGTAGAATAAGTTTAAACAAAACCAAACAATACGTAAGAGCATCGGAAGAAGGTAGGAAGGAAGTCAATAATACTAAAACAGGCACGTGTTACGTATTACACTGGATGTAATTCTAAGAAAGAACAGTTGACAAATATTAGTTACACTATATTTAACAAAGATAGTCGAACTATTAACTATGTGCGAATTAAAAGTAAGGATAACTTACCTGGAGCATGTTGCAACAATGTATTACACGGGGTCTCAAGGCCACTTTGTCATCACATGAAAGAAGAATCACTGCCAATTTGCAAATTGTGAGTCTCCACTCCGTAACATCACAGGCGTTTTGACTCAATGGCTTTTTTCTAAACACATCTAAGAGTTCATCTAATATATCTTTTGCTTTTGATGGGAACACAAAAGAAAAAACGGCTATCCAATGTAGTTGCAAGCATTTTAATCCGCTTTCAACTGTGAATGGTGGCTTCACTTTAATTGCAATCTTCCATCCGTCTTCACCGTATTCCTCAACCATTTTGGGAACAATTATCTATAGGAGAGAAGATTAAATAATAGTTAAAATGTTAGTTGTCCAGTCCATTTCTTAACGCAATTTAGTTATCTACATAACACCTACATAGCAATGTTTCATTTGCACTTGTAACTTCGTTTCATAACTAACTTGTATACATAAGGGTAAGGAACTGAACTCACATTTGTTAAAGCCATCTTCAAAGACATGACGGCAACGTCGAACGTGACAGGGGGAACGTCCTGTGTCACACCAATGCTTTGATGATTGAGATTAATTGACACGGTGGAGTTTCCATCCATAGGGTCATCCACATCCATTCCACAAATTGAAATGTCGTCAGGTTCCGATTCTAGGGTACAGTTGCCTTGTAATACTTGAACAGAAGCTGACGGGGAGTAGCTGAATGAACTCGAATGACTAAATGAGTTACTTTCACCAGAAACTTCAGCAGGATTTCTTATCTCACTCTCGAAAAATAGTTGCTGCACATTTTTAAACAACTCCGAGTCTGACTTGAAAGCGATTAGATTACTTACAAGAGCTTTGTTAAGAAGATTCACGTCATTGGTGATAAAAACCTGAAAATTATAACGGATTTGATAAAACAACAGTAATAATATAATTTTTATCTCTTTTAGAGACTCTAACTTAGAAATAATACAGAGATTAACTTTTACCGTTGTAAAATGGGGAAATTTACTGTACTGAATAGCACAGTTAAGTATAGAATCATCCGCCATTAATTCATTAAACTCGGCTCCTATGATGGCTTCAGTAGCTTTCTGTCCTTTGACTCTAGGATTTTTGGCTGACAACAAGCTATGAATGAATTTAGCAGCATGCTTAAACTTTTTAGATACGCTACTAGAAGTTTTATTACGATGAATATTGTAGTCGATTTCTTGAAGAACCATCCATGGAATCACAACCATGGGATATGATCCGATCTGAAACTCCGTATTTACAAGTTTGCTGACTAAAGCTTGATTATCTAAGCAAAAGGAATAGTATGAAAAAAATATAGGCACTAATTAATTTGCATAAAAGTAACTGCAATTTAATCTTAAATCAATAAAATGCCTATCACACTAATTACCTTTACCTATCCAAACATTCGTATCTGGAATAAACACTAACTGCTTCTTGAGTCCAAGTGGAGTAGTGATGTCCACATCCATCGCATCAGCCATGTCGTCATTATCATAACAGTTGTGACCACTTTCAGCTACGATTTGTAAAATTTCTGGTAACTGGATGGATAGGAAGTATGTATCGTAATATTTAATAGGTCAATCCTGACTTAATTTGTTAGCATTTAACCAAGTAACCATTTCTAAGTACTAACCGGGTTGTCAAAATCCATTACTTCTTCTTCGTCTTTACTTAAGCTTATTCTGCTACTATCATTGCTTAGTTCAAGCAAAGGTTTCCCAGGATGGGATGCAGTGTTAGGTGTGTTTAATATCTCATTTATGGAAGAACTCGAGACGTGTAAACCTCTTGGAACTTCGGAAGATGAAGTCCCTTTAATATTGTCTTTTGGTTCAAGTGATATCGTCCGATTACCAGAATCAGTGTTACAATTACTGACTTGGGACAACCCTGCTCCCGCTTTCGAGACGAGCTCCGATCTACTTTTATTTAATGCCTTCTTCCACGCCAGTCTGTCATCTGGAGTTTTTGAGGGTCGCTTCTGTTTCAATTTCAGATTACTATCACTAGACACCGTGACTGTGTCAGCTAACTTCCGTTTTCTTTGTACTACACTGTCATCTTCTGTCTTCACCCTTCCACTTTGACGTGCAGGCCTTGCCTGTGTGCTTTCAATACATTTTGGGTTTAAACGTTGAATAAGTCTTTCGGTTAACGCTTTAGCATCCACCTTGTTTCCAGAGATCTGAATTTCTTTGGCTATAGAAGTCTTTTCCTTACATGCATCATCGCTCCTGCTTATCTTCTTCTTGGGAATTTTAAAATTTGACAACGAGCTTGTGCTTGGCGTCTTCATTAGATCCCTTACTTCATCAGGTTTAAAAACCTGTTTCTTAGATGTTTTAATATTTACTTTCTTTTTCTTAGCGTCTTCTTGAGCTTTTTGGTTCTGTTTGACTAAGGTTGCCTGTGATGACTTCACCTTCGCTGAAGATTTTAGCTGCGGCTGGGATTGCTGTGGACGGCTCTCCTTCAGATTCACATCTTCATTTGGTTCCACTCTCTTAGGCCTCACTCTCTTCTGCTGTCCTTGACTGCTCGTCAAAGCCGACTCTATTTGTGAACGGATCATTATATAGCTTCAGGGAATGTCCTTATCTCAAACCTGTTAAAAAATACAATACATAGAATCAGATTATTATGACTTTCATACAATCATTCTTTTTACAATAACACCAGTGCTCTTCGCTCTCGCCTTGGAACCACCAAACATTATTTTTAGATTGCTTATCACCCGATTAGCATACTTTACCCTCCGCTGGATAAATCTGTCTCCCATTTCTTTCCAAGCGTAAAAAAGTCACTCAGTGGATTTTAGATTTACATACTACGAACACACTTCAAAAATGCATACATCAAGGTAATCTAGTAATTTGAATTTCTCCTGAATGCTAATATTTCTCCATTTCCATCGCCAACTGACCTAACTATTGACTATAAACTTAACTTACGAAAAAGATTAGCCACCATTCACCATTGTCGTCAGATTTTAAGCTAACTTATTCTAATCCTAACAATGTGAATTTAGCAATTATTTTAGCTTTTTATTCATTATTAGAGTACTTACCCGTCAGCTCAATTAATCACAGTCCAAAACAATGGTATTGACCATTCCAATCCAACACCACCCACACAATTTAACCATCTGCCCTTCGTAATTTAAGCACCGACTGATAAGGCACCGATAAGTTATTCCACATTCAAAAACAAAAATAACTTTTATTTTTTTAGCTTTTCAATCAACTTTCCACTTTCCTTTCAATTTCCTCTATTTCCAAGTACTCCAAGTAGCGTTGTTGTATAGCTCAGCTGATGTGAAAGTCAACACGTTTTCATATGCACAAATACCCTCATGATGAATACAATACATACACTTGCCTTACCCACTTGAGTCTTTTGAGTACACGAATACGCAAGGCCATTTGCATACATTTCGTTGTACCTTGTAAATACACGTGTTTGAAATTAGCGCTAGAATAGCTCCCTTACCGCTCCCGCGAGTCAGGCAGAAGTTGCATTGAAAATGTTTACACAATTCTTTCCAAAAGCAGAAGCTATGTTTTGATTTGGATCAGCAACGAAACACAACGAACGAACGAACGAAGCATGCGAAAAAGTCGTAATTAATTTGTAATCAGTTTATCACTATTTTAAAATTGAAAAGTAATACAGTAACATAACCATACACTTCAATTATCCTAACTAAATTACGTTTGAGTAAATAATACGTGAAGGAGTGAATTTTAAAACATTAGAGTGGAAGTTGCATTGAATCAGGTCACAGGTGTTGCTGCATGCGTTTAAATTGGCAAGTGTTTTAAAGTGCTTCTAAAAATTGGGTGAGAGAATTACTCATAACCAACCACCAACCCTTTATTTCAAGTTTAATGAAGTGTTATGTATAATTTGTGTTTGCATACTTTCTTCTTCTCTTTTCAGTTTTTTCGTAGCTGCTAAGGGTCAAAGGTTAGACGCCACAAGGTGAAGGACTGGCAACTGGGCTTACAGCATAACATGAACAATGGGAGACCAAGATATGGAGAAGTCTTTGGTTCTATCAATTTTTAAAGGTAAGTGAGGAGGAATTAGAATTGAGTCTTAAGTAAGTCAGTTAATGAAAACCTTGGTTGGTATCCTCCTTTTTTGTTTTTGCATTTGATGTCTAACTACTATTTTCTTGTATATTTACAGGAGAAAACTTTGTCGTCAAAGGAGGAGGGAGTTACAGAGCCATCGTGAGAGCAAAATGTGCTGACCTGAAACCAGACCTGGCTTTGGAATCGGGAGCTGTTAAGTTGACGCCAGGGAATTCCGAACCAGAGTTTAATTCACAGCTGGCATGGTCTTTGTCCAGGCGCCAGCTGAGAGAGTATGTATAAGATTGTTCGTTAATCTGTATTCATTCATAGTGTTACTGTGTTAGTGTAAATTAAAAACTGCCATCTTAATTGTTGTGTAAATTTGTCTTGGTGTAGATTGCGCTCCAACAGAAGTACAATTCGGGTGTCTTGTATATCAGTCGAGGAACGAACTGGATCAGAGACTGAGATTGGATATGTCGTTTTACATGTCAAAGATGCTACTACTTTTGATATTGGAGATGTTGATCCCACAAAAGCCGTACGTTTATAGCTTTCTGACATTCTTTTGTGCTATTTTTAAGGCATGTTGAAGAGATATAAATTTTGGTGGGTTTGATTATGTAGAAAACTTATACATTACTTGGAACCAAAGACAATTGGCGATCGCTGCATCCAAGATTGCAAATGATACTTCAACTAGAGGATCTAAATCGGGAGAAGCATCAACGAGAAGATAACAAACTTACGAATCATAACAAGGCTGTAATTGAAAAAGTGGAGCATGACATATCTGAGATGCCAGTTATTAATGCTGCAAAGCTATCAGAAACTAAATTTATGCGGAACGAGAATCTGGAAAAGTTTCCTTGGGCAGTAAACGAAAAGGATGGTTATTTTCAGCTTGGCCTTCCAGAGGATAAGGATGACTTGTATGTTTTTAATACAACTGTAATTTCCGCGAGCTACTTGCATTTGTTGTGGGACGGTAGAAGTCCTCGCAAACAAACTGCGGATAACTATTTCTGGCAGATAAAGTACACAGCGTATGGTTGTGAAATTGCTTCAGAACCCTTCAAACTTTCGTTTGATGATGAAAGCCGGCGTACATTCATTGGTGATAAAGCTACTGCTCGTATTAGAACAAATGGTGCATTGTTTTTTGAGTACTTAAATGAAACATCCTTGGAATTCCGGGTCATACGCTATCAGTTGGGGGCCAACGGCGAGCTTGGTAATGAAGAAGTTATGGGACTTTGTTTTGCATCATTGGCTGAATTGACTGATCCGAATAAAGGCGAGCAACGGGTTTCATTGGAAATTTTGTCTGAATGGGGTACTCCTAGAGTTGTTTCTTCGCACGAGAAGCCAGAAGTCAGAGTTATTTTTACTCTAGACGCAGCTCCAGGCTACTTTACCGTAGGCGACGTCCACGACAATGGCAGTGGTGATGCCAAACCACTACCACATAGAGATACCTCACTTCATGAAGATGACAACGAAGATAACGGAAGTATTAAAGAACGGTTATTTAATGAAGCTAAAAGGGACCAAGACGTAGACGACGTCAGAGGTCTGCATTCAGGTGATCGGGGGAATGAAGATATAATGGGGAAAAACCAACATTTTGCAGAAAGGGTAAACGAAGATATTGAGAATATAAGTAATCGCTCGAATGCACGGCGGTTGTTACAGTTCGAGAACGAGAACCGTGAAGATGAAGATAAAGGTGATGGCCTCCTTTCTTGCTCCTCAAGTCTTTTCAAATCACCCGTAAAACTAAAACGAAATGAATATCGTGACAAACCGGAAAAACACAAGTTTTCCAACGGTTGTAACTACACTGTTTCAGAGTCCGAAGATTCTGACTTTACCAGTAACAAAGAAAATCTTGCCAACATTTTGCCTGAGCCTGGAGAATATAAAGTTACCATTGAGCTTACAAGGTTTTGGCTAAAAAGCCAGAGGCATATCAGGGATAAGTTTCTATTAAGCTACACCCACCCTCCACTCGGTATATCAGACAAAGACAATCCTGTTGTGTCCACTGGTGAACCTATGAGTCCAGATTTCACAGATGCACGTCAAGGCTTCATGATAATACGTGGAGAATTTACGAAACGGTTTCGGATTACAAAATTCGCTGAGGATTTACTAAATGAGCCGTTAAATGTTGAATTTAGACGAGTTTCTGAGAATACCAGTAGTAAATGCTTCGCTTCCAGTATGATACCGTTTGGGAGAATATTTTCTGAAAAGGTTTGACTTGGTTGATGACAGTCGGTTGTTTGTTTTGAGATTTCAGCTTTGAGATTATATATTTTAAAAGAAAAGATTAAATTAAATCAAATATTTTTTTTTTGAAAGGGTCATGGCCAGATCTGGATTTTGGAAGATGCAGTCGATATACTAAAATTAACATCAAATGTTAAGATAGGCTGTCTTTTCTTTAAGATTTTACTAAGCCGTGACGACAATAGTTCAGAAACCTCATCTATTGACACAAGATCTTTGGGGAAGCAGAGCGTCTTCTTTCCATCTATGCGTGAAAGCGACAACAATGCCCAGCGTGAATGTAAAGAATAAATTTAATTTTTAAAATTCGTTAATTTTACGCAAATCTTATAAAAAGGTTGTTTTATGCATAGATTCACGCGATCCTAAGAAATTGGCTAAGGTAACTGAAGATTTAAAGGAATGGCGAAAGACGCAGGAAGAAATTTACAGAAGACAGGTTAATATACGAGTTTTCAAACATAAGTGCTTGTTGATATGTATTAATTTTATAATGATTAATATCTTAATGAAAGGCTTGCCTTGGATTTTTGTTGATAGAAAGAGCAGAAAGAAGCTGCCTATTTAAAGATTTTATCAGAGGAAGCTGCAAAACGAGATGCAGAGCGGGAGAATGTAATGGCAAAGAAATTAGCAGAATTGGAAAAGAAAGAGAAAGAGCTTAATCGGCAACGACATAAGTTGGAAGAGAAAGAAGAATCGCTTAAGCAGTTTGAAGCTGAGGTAATTGAATTTGAAGTTCTCATGGAAGTCGCAATAACTGCAATTTACAAGAACTAAGCTTAGCGATTGAATATTTTAGGTAAAAGATAAATCTAGACAACTGGCTATAGACCAAGAAACTCTTCAGCATACTGCGAAGCTCAGTCAAAAACGATTGGATGAGGACCATAAGATTGAGGTTAGTGACTGCATTGGTGCTTAGTGCTTATATAGTTCTCTTCCTTGAGTTTAGTGTTTGTGCAGTTAATCAATACATAAGTACACATGTCATTATCTGCAAAATGATTTGAATTAGAGCGTTTTAATTTTATTTAATGGTGTAGGTTAACAGTTTAAATCGTGAAATTCGAGGGTACAAGGAAGAAGTTGAGAAGTTGAAGACAAAATTACTGCTATTAGAAAAAAAGCTTGAAACAAAAGAATCCGAAATCGACAGTTTAATAGCCCTTAAACGAGAACAGCCAGATGCACGCGTAGTAGAACGACTAAAACTGTTGGAGCAAGAGGTAATTATTTATAGTATAACCACGTACATAATATTTTGTTTCAATTAAATTTTATCAGTTCATATTTTACAGAATAAGACTCTGAAAAATCAATTGCGTGAAGCTAACAGTAGAAAGGAGCAATACAAGAAGCAGTCACTTGCGTTGTGCCATAAGCTCAGCCGAGTCCAAGAAGAACGCGACCAAGAACTGAAAGACCAGAATGAAAATCTGAGGTTTTAGACCAACCAACCCTAATTAAATAAATCATGACGGTAAAATATAATTAATGTCTCACTGTATGAAATGTAATACAGGCTTCAAATATTGGCCAGCAGAGAACATAAAGAAATCAAAAAGGAGCGAAAAGCAGTTCAAGGCCTTTCTGACACACTCAAAGCTCTACAAATTCCAAAGCCAAACGAGGAATTGTGTACCCAGGGATCTCATTTAGTTCAGATTCGTGCAAGACAAGATTCGAAATCTATTTCTTCCAAAGAAGATGAAATTCGCAGACTTACAGAAGAACGTACAAAACTTCTTAGAACTGGTGCTTATAATCAGTTTGACTTAGTCATCAAGGAACTCGAAAATAAGATTGTGACTCTGGCTAAAGAGTAGTGTTATATTGTACCGCATGTACAAATTAAGTCGAGGCAGGAATTTGAAAAGTTAAGTTTTCATTAAATGCTATATGTTTTTCATTCAACTATAATGCAATCCGAATCTGCCTAATGATCTCGTATAGTGTAGAGGTGTTTTTTTGTCTTAGCTGTAAGAATTAAGGTAGTTATAGTTTTAAGCTGATGACTTTTATATTAACTTCGTAAGAAAAGTCTTGATGTGCTATGTTCAAATTCGTAGATAATACCAGGAAAACACACCAGTGCAAATTAATTATATGTATGATTTTGTAATTTTATACATTTATGACGCAACATGTATTCACTATTTTCGTACAATAAAATAATAAAAGTAAGAAAGTACTACTACTTATTACGTCTCTCTTTGTAATATTTAAAGCTCAATTTACTTTAAAGTAACTACAAAATTCTGCCGATTTGTCAAATTCGTGCATTTCAAATTAAAATGTAGCAGTTCTCAAACAACAAATCAGTTTTTAAAAACGACTTGTGTATTGTGCATAAGGTGTATACATAACACATTGATAATATGATAACTTTGAGCCGTTTTAAAGGAAGAAAAGTGCTTGTTTGCAGAAGTTTGATTACTATCAGTATACATCCCATTTTCATTTCAAAGAATATCCTTGCCTTCATACATAGTTCACCTAAACGTATCTTGTATTTGTAATCGGAATTCAGAAATTAATATTCTATGCATCATCTAACATGTTATAAACTTTTTTGCATGAAAATGAATATTACATTACAAGGTACTTAGTCATTATATACTATTACTACTTACAATACAATTGGTCGCTCAATTCAACTCAACATATAATAATAATAATAATAATAATAATAATTTATTGTCAAAAAGTCCGATTTTGCATATACATTGAGTTAGTTACAGAAACAGTATGCTATAGAATAGCGTATTAACACTGCTCTAAGCAAAGTACTTAGTATACACTACAATGAACATTGAATCGTAGTAGGTGAATGATGATTGGAGAAGAACTGGAGCTTTGCTATGTCTGGAGTACATGGAACTTTTCAAATGATTCTTCTTTTCTTATATACTACACGAACGCGGATGGACTACTGCAGGAATGGACTTCTGTCAGTTCAGTGAGTTCAGTAGTCAACTCAATGGAAAATGGAAAATATAATTAGGATTGGGATCCTTGTATGTGTATGCCCTATGTAAAGAAGAAGTCAGGGATCAAGAATACAAGACTATGGATGGAACTGAACTATGGACAGGCATAGGAATCAGAAATCAGAATCAAAGACATCACTGGTCTATGTATATGTATACCAACTGTCAATCAAATGTAGCAAAAACATATTTGCACCCGCATCGTATCATTGGCAAAATGTAAAAGATATTTAGTAAAGATAAAGATAAGAAACGAAGACATTTTGTGCGGAAATAAATAACAGAACAAGGTTAGCTTAGGCTTAGCTTTATAGTAAAGGCATCTCGGTTTGGTGCAGGAAGACAAAGCTAAATAACCTGGGAACTGACACAGTGGCACAGACAATTTTCCACGCTTAGAAAGGCAGGCATGATAAGATAAGCCTAACAGAGAGAATCCATGTAATTTATATAATTTGTACTCGTAAGTCCATCAATCTTTTGTCATCGTTGCAGAGTAAAACAATGGAGCGTGCAAGGTTGAGGCGATTGGCCTTTGTTGCCTTCGCATTGGTCTTTCTTGTAAAGCTAGAGTCTGTAAATGCACTTTCTCGGAAGCGTGTCTATCCCCACATGGAAAGGATTAAGCAGGTGGATACTACAGGCGAGGATGTTGGGGAAACATTAATATTAACACCGTTTATAAACAGCGGACGACTTGCAGAAGGACGCCGTTTAGCACGCGTGACAAATCTTACGGAAGTGGTCAGCTACAGTGGATACTTCACAGTGAATCCTAAATACAACTCAAACATGTTCTTTTGGTTCTTTCCTGCAACTGTAGGTTTATAAGGCACCCTTCTTTATTTGGATGGACGCAGACATTTTATTTTACAAGGGTTACTAAAATATATACATATGTACATTTATTGAAATGCAGTATAACCCGGAGAAAGCTCCAACTCTTATATGGCTACAAGGTGGACCTGGGGGATCGTCATTGTATGGGTTGTTCACGGAAAATGGACCATTCGTTGTGACCAAGGACATGGAAGTCTATTTACGAACTACAAGCTGGAGTCTAACTCACAATCTGATTTACTTTGATAACCCTGTAGGAACTGGTCTGTAAAGCATGAAAAGTTTTTTCTTTCATTGAAGATTGCATGATTGAAACCCTAAGTACTGTAATAGTTGATAGTGGCGTCTTACATTTTGTTCATTTGAATTTTACTAGTTACTTTTGCCTTTGTCCCACATTGCATAAAATGATTTTGTGGAATGCTCGGATTCTGTACAAATGAATATGATTTATGTATATCTTTATCAGGAAAATAATTTTGCATGTATGGTTGGGTTAGGAAAGTACGTGCCAGCGATTTGCCACAAAATCCATACGGAGAACCAAAATAGTCCTAAAGTTAAAATTAACTTTAAGGGAATGGCGATCGGCGATGGGTTCACAGACCCCGCAAATATGCTTAACTATGGAGAGTATTTGTACAACGTAGGGCTGTTGGATGCGCAGCAAAGGGATCATTTCCAGGCTGAAGAAGAGAAAGCTCGGAACTTTATCAAGAATAAAAGCTTCTTGGATGCATTTATGGTGCCTACCCAACTAGCTAACAAAACCCGAACGTTAAACATACATGCATTAAAGGTGGTAACTAAACATAAGTTGTTTTCTGTATACTGTATTTAGGTTATCGATGACCTGATCGATGGTGATTTAAGTGGACATCCGTCATATTACAAGAATTCAACCGGTTTGGATAACTACTTCAACGTGTTGGTTGACAAAGAACCTGTAGAATTCTCATACTACGCCACTTTCGTTCAGCTACCTCACATCCGACGCTCTTTACACGTTGGAAATCGTAACTTCAGTGATATGGGAAGCAAAGTTGAAATGCATCTTCGAGAAGACATGTACAAGTCCGTAGTTGACTTGGTCCAAGATTTGCTAGATGCTGAAGAGAAATACAAGGTCCTTTTCTATAGTGGACAACTGGATGTTATTGTTGCAAACATTTTGACAGAAAACTTTTTGCAAAATATGAAATGGCATGGGACGTCTCAGTGGAGTAAAGCCGAGAAAAAGATTTGGAAGGTTGGCGGAGAAGTTGCAGGTTATGCCAAGGTTCTGGATAACTTAACCTATGTCCTTGTACGCAAAGCAGGACATATGGTTCCAGCCGATGTTCCAAAGTGGGCTTTTGACTTAATTTATCGTTTCACCTACGGGAAGCCTTATGCTTAAAACAGTTTACCCTGTGATGTCCTTTCCCTGTCTATCTCCATCATTATTATGTATGTGTAAATTATTTCTTTGTGTTTTAACCCTTTCCCTTGCATTTTCATTATTTTCTGGTCATGAAATAAAAAGCTAATCATTGAAATTTTCAATATCTTCATGTTTGCATTCATCATTCACCCATATATTTACCATGAACTCCTCTCCACTACATCATTGTCTCCTCAAACTAAGTTACATAGTAGCTATAATGATTCTGATTCATATTCATTCATGCTATCCTGTAATGATCCAATCAATCATCCTTTTGATTCCCATGAATATATGGAAAGTTTTACACCACTTTCTCCACCGCATAGCCTCCGAGACCTTTACAAAGCCCCATGAAATTCATTCCAGCTTAAAACGCTATTCAAAAACCCATTCTTCTGCATACTATTACCAGTTTCCAGACTGCTAACGTACCAATTATTCTCAGGTCGCTTTACGCCATACCCCTCACGACCAACGACCTTTTTGCAAATAAAAATTCATACCAAATATAGCATTTTGAAACTAATTAGCGTGCCTATCAGACTACTACACAAAGGAATCCTACAACTACGTATTACATCACAACACGTGTGGTCTTGTCACATTATCATTTCATCCTACCTTGAACAAAGCCTTCCTGCATAAAGTTTAAACACCTTTGTTTTTTATAACACCGACTCCTCCTAAAGTTGGAGTCATGAGTCATGGTATGAATAAACATAAACGTAATCAAGTCGGAAGTTTGAACGGGAGCATGCCCATAGCATAAGCAGAAGAATCCTAACACGAGGAAAGCACCATGCGTTCCATTTCACGTGTTGAGTCCCAGCTTAGCTCTTTAGTCTAGTCAAATACACAGCCCTGTACAGACGTCCCATTCATGGCCAATGGTCCTTTTGGATTAAATCCTGTTCATGCTGACATTCGTGATTACAAAGAAAACTTTGTGTATTTTGGTGCTTGAAAAGGAATATTTTCATGGGATTCTCATTTCCACTCTTGTCAGCGTTCCAGTCACATCGTGTTAGTCATTTGATTGTGTAAAGTTGAGGAGGAGGTATTGTGGAGGTTCCATCAAAGTTATTAGAACACGTTTCAAAATAGCTTCAGCAAAGATAAGCCATTTGACAAGCCCCTGTCAAATATTTAGATAGCCAACTCGTGTTTCACTGAAATGTAACCAGGTTTTACCAGCTATTCTCTCAGTAACCCCTTAGTCACAAGGCTAGAGTCAGCATGGAGAAGGGGGAGGGGGACGGAGGACTTGTGGAAGTTCCTCTGATGGCCAATGAAGTGGAGGTGGAAACTGAAACGATTCCTCTGAAGGAGGAGGAGGTTGAGGTTATGGATTCTTCACCGAGACGAGAAGATGGGAGTGGCATGGGTCAGAGGAGAAGAGCTTTTTATCGTCTACGTCCCCCTTTTCCGGTTGTTACACGTGCTCCGTTCAAAAACGCCCAAGGGTTTGGCAACTGGGTAAGTACTGATGAATTGAATTTTGAATGATTGTGAATGTTTTGTAATTTGTTCATTGATTCATATATATCTTGCATATAGTATTTTAATGACAATCTTGATTTTGTTGGATGTATCAGTTGTTCGAGAACCTGGATGACGCCTCCTTCTTTAAGATTCACATGACGCTTCTTCAGTACTGTAGGAACTTTTACATTAAGAAGGTGGTCCGCATTGGGAAGCAGATGTTTCGTGATACGGCCAGGATTCACTTTCTCACGGGTATGTGTTTTCGGTATTTGTGCGTTTGTTGTTGTTTTTGTGTATTACGCTTGTGTATCTGTTATCTATGTCTGTTATGTATGTGTGAATTTGCATACTTGCATTTATGCATGTGTAGATGGGTAGATAGCGTCATGTAATGCATGCATTTCATATGACAGTTTCCATTTTCAACTATTTTAACTTGATTAAACGCTATATGGAGTGGGTTTTAGTGGGTTCTTTGTTATATTTATTTATTTGCAGGACTCCACATGGTGGTCATCTCTGATAATCAAAAGACTTACATATCCAGTAAGATTGAACAGGAACGGAGGAAGATATTGCGAAGAAAGCTGGTGCTTAAGGTGAAGAACAAAGTTAATGGATCTTTAAGGGCCCTGCGGGGCGGAATAGCTGAAGACTGAAATACCCAGGATTATTAAATTACATTTGTTTAAAACTTAATCTCGGTTGATTTGAGAATGTGTCTCAAGATGTTATATCAGACATTGTGAAAATTAAATTTTTATGGAGTTAAATATGCTATTAAAGTAATCAACTGAGTGATACTGCAGATGTATTTATACTATTTATAGTTTATATAATAATAATTTGTCGGGAGAAATGTAATAAACATTGAACTTTTTAATGGAAAGTTTATGAGTAAATGAAATGTACGCTTGGAATAGTTAATTTATTTACTGATGGCAAAGAAACTGAATTTTTATTTGAGCACTCTAATATGTAGTACAAGTAGGTAATAAGCAATCACACAACAATGTGAAAACCTCGTAAGTGCACTAAAATCACAGTCGATGTAACACAATTTTTTACTACTACTTTCTTTTTTGAACAACTCTGTTAAAATTACACACGAAGGATTGTAGATGCTCATAAAAACTGGTTATATAAGTTAGGTAAATAACAACATTTTTTTCTAACACAACAGTAAAAACTCAAAATACTGATTAAGTTGTATTGAAATCCGTCCTCTTTGTAATGAAAACATTCAAGATGAAAGCCAAAGGTCGTACAAAGACCAAAGTAGTATTCGAAGCTGAATAACTTTAACAGATTTCAGAAAAACTCTATTGCTTAATTACATTAGCTGCGATGCGCTATTACTAAACATTACATGGGCTGTTGTATACAATCTATGTAGGGAATTTTACATATATTTAACAATGTTGTATTAATTTTTTTGGTTTTTTTAAATAGCTTTATTCAGTGTTAGTATAATATATGCTTTATTTTTTAGATCAGATTTGGTACGATTTGTTTTTACTAATATGTTATTTATTAACCGTCCGTACTTTGTGTTACTTGTATGTAACTTAATGTTTGTAGTTTTGAATGGCTACGATAAGTATAGTATTAGTTTGGAAATCTAAAGCTTACTCGAGATAGTTAACAGTTTTCATTAAGTTATTCGCCATTTTAACCATAAATAGCATTACAGTGGTTACTTTATGTATGACTCTAACCGTCAAACGTCTATCATTTTGACTTGATTTGATTTAGATGTGCATCAGGTATTTTGTCTGGTATAAATGTTTCTTTGTATGTAGTATGTACGAGTAAAAGTGATTTTTAAATTTATTGGATGTAATGTACGCTCACCAGACGCTTTGAAGGTGATTTACCAGAAGATGTGTTCTTTAGTGCATGCATGCAAATCTTAAGGTTATGTTAGGATAATTTTCCCCGGAAGAAAGAAATTTGTTTGGAAATTTACAATTGAGTCATGTCAATAGTTATTGACCGTTCTTATTTGATTTTGGAATAATAGCGATCAAGATTTATGTAAAAATCCTAGGAAAAAGTAAAGTATTCGCTGGGGTCCGATCCCTAGCTTAAATCGAAGCCCTTCGAAAATAGCTGTTGGAGGAAGTTATGTAGATCGATCTATTACAAAATTCCTGTGTGTCTTTGCTTGGAGAGAGACTGCATTTGAATACTAAATGCAAAACCTGCATGAAATATAAAGTACTGCGAACTGTGAAGAATGATTTATTACATACATTTTGCCGTGGTCAGACAATTTTAGGTTGGATATGTGTACTGCCGTTTTGCTAGCACACTACATGGCCATGGGATCCGAAAGGTTTAACATGCAAGAACTAGAGAATTAAGGTTATCAATGTCTCTTTATTTCAATGAAAGTATGCTACCTTAAATGCTTATTTTAACCAATTGCATTTCATATGCAAAGTTCCGAACACGTCGTCTCAACCACCTGTACTTTCATTTCAGAATACAGTTTATATACATTGCCGTACCAGTACCAACCCTTTAATAAAAACTCAGTTATATGTATCAAGATCATTATCATAAATGTACCGTTCATAGTAAGTAGCTAAGTATTAACCACCTATTGCATAATTCTGTATTTATACAATACTTATTTGATAATATATTATCCTATACATAAGTATGTAAAAACATTATCAGTACGAAAACAGGTTTTAGCTGTCTTAAAAAAGTTTATTGGTAGTTATTGCCTTTTGAAATGTTATGATGATAGTAATGATGGAATACAAAATTTTTATAAGATATTGGTAAGGTAAAAGCAAGGCTGTCAATTGCTGCCTGACTGACCTGTTAACTTCCACTTAGCATGAAGGTTATTCAAAGACATGATTTCCAAATTCACTAAAATGAACCCCTTCCTTCCGACTTTCCTTCATTGTAGTACATACATTCTACAAGTATCATACTGCGTTGTTTTAAGCAAATTAATTGGTGTGAAGCTTCAGGGAATCCGTTGCAACAAAAAGGGATCTTCATTACTGTCATTTTCCTTTGTTCTCGAGTTGAGATAAACATTATAGAGGTGATTCTTTAGTATGCTAATTGTAAGTTAATATTTCAAGTGTCTTAATATTTTAGGTTTCGTATATGATGTTGATGTGTTCCTGTCTCTTTGTTTATGCACAAAACAAGGAAAGCATACATTATGCAAATGTCATTTCTTCCAGATGTAATGTGTTTGTCTCATATAATATGTACGTTGATTTTGGTTGCATCGGATATTCCCTGTGGTTCTAACTTGAATGTATCTCCCAGCATTATTTTGTAAATCTACATTTATATGTAGAGATATATATATATCCTTTCTGCATCATTACTTCGAAAGTCACTTTACGTATAAAACGGTGTGTACATATTTGTATGTATAATGTTTTTTTATGACTGGAGATTGGGGAAAGTGGAAACTTGTCTACTTAGAAAATTCCTGACTGAAGGTGAATACTTCCATTTCTAATAATGATACAGACTGGCATGGGTATGGCAGCGTTAACGTTTGAAAGGATCGTATGTATCAAGCAACTAATTGCTCTTGCCATTTTCCCTAGTTTTTATTTCCACTTTCCCAACACCGTTTAGCTACCTATGTCCTACGTATATTTAACAAACAATAGCAAACAACTTATCTACTAGTCATGACAGAGTTCTCTCCTCATTTTAAAAGTCATTTGACCAAACCTGTAAAATATAATTATACGCGAGAAAGCAGGAGTAGGAGGCTTTATTGCTTGCCCCTTTCACTTCTCATTTTAAAATTGGCTTTTTATGCTAATTGCTTTATATGGTACAATACCTAAGTTGGTAGTTTGATATTTATGACATTATGTTAGATTCAGTTTAGCATCACTACC
>JAHZNG010002999.1:0-11071 GCA_027744375.1 Orchesellides sinensis
CAAGCGAGCTGCACGGGAAAAGTCAATCATTATTAGAAAACTAACAAAGATGCCTAATTTAATGTATCACGTACAAAATAATATCAGAGTGTAGTAAACTTTTTTTAATGATGATCAATACATGGTTTTCCTAACACACTGTTTCTTTTAATGATTATATTACATACATCATACTAATATGCAGGCCAAGCCCTATCTACAAGACCCATCCTGTAATTAAGCAAGAAAAGCAGTGTGTACATAGGAGGAAAAGGGATAAAAAGAAGGCAAAATTCAGCCTGCAGTATGTATATAAGTACTTTATGGTTTGGAATTTTGGGATAGGTTTTTTTACAACAAAAGATTTCATTTCATTGAACTCACTTTTTGTTGGAAGATATGACTTGACTTGACTTATACCTCCTCTGGCTTCTTCGTGTAGTTCCTTAAATTTCTTTGTTGACTAATAAGGTATGATGTACGGTATGAATTGTCAGATAAATGGCAAAATAACTTACCTATCCCATTATTCTCCCTAGAAAAGAGAATACTACTCAATGCACCTCAATCATTATCGTATCAACGGTTGTATACATTTTTAAAACTCCTCCGCACATACTGCACTAAATTTTTATATTGTACCAAATCTTCTTTTACACGTGTAATTTATGGTTTATGGTAAAAGAAAAAAAGAGAAAATGATTGGCCCTTTGTTTACTTTGTATCATCATCATCATTAAAAACATCAGAGCAACATAGAGTAACATTGTATTACGACGTGTTATCCATAATTTTGTAATTTACTGTAAGGTTCACATCTTCCTCCCCAGTTCTCCATTGAAAAGCCAGTATTGTTCCTGTTGATGTCTGATGATGTGGGAATTATAATGGGGAACACTATCAGATTTACTAAAGGTGAGACGAGATTAGGATGGCATTTTTTCACAAGGGTATAATTTTGAGAGTGGTGCTCAAAATGAGATTGTTATCAGCACTACAACTCAATATCAGAAGGTTCTCAACTTATCTTCAGGTTTTACAAAGCTGTACTTACAGAAGTTTAAAAATAATATTATCTGCGACATTCCAAGCAAAGATAAGAAATTAGATAAGGTTTCTTTATGATAAAAATAATCCTTTTTTATGAGTAAAAAATTCAATATACATAAGACTAAGGTTTAGCTACGCCTTAGTTTTTTCCACCTTTACCCCGGTCAACTGGCATTTGAGTAACTTCCTGAAGCAGTTCAACCCTACATCTTCATACTTTGAAATCCCAAGTTCATGTTTATGGAGGCCATCAGAAGCTCCTCTTCAGAAGCTAGTTGGGCAAGATACATAGCAATTAGCTGGGCTAAAATAAACAGTCGACAAATTTCTTGATCCATTTTCAAAATTCGGTCCAACGGGTTAAAGGCCATCGCTTTGTCGTAAAAGACAAACGCCCGGTCGTAGTCTATTGATTACATATAACGCTCCGCTGACATTCGGTCTGCGCTGATTCATTCCTCAGTCTTTATTTTTTACTCTACTTATCAATTACACAAACAAATTCTTAGATTATAAAAAATATCATTGAACAAATTAATCTATATTTGACTGACTAAAAAAATCTTGAATATGCATAAAACCAATCAACTTTGATGCAAAGCCCATTTTGATTAAATATTTGATTAATTAATTAGCTTATAAATACCGATAACTTCAGTGAAGTCATTCACAATTATAATTCATAAAACCGGTGTGCCTACAGCTAACGAGGATCTTCTTTAAACAAGTAAAAAGATTTTATCTCTGAATGTATAAGAATGAGATAATATTCTTTCTCATTGCATAAAAGTTTCCTTTTTCTTTAAAAGACTACCCCTTCACCTTCATCCCCTTTTGTAAAACGTTCTAATCGGAAGCTTTAAAACCCCAATGAAAGATACTGGACAGTAAAGCGCCCCATTCAACATAATTCCGTATCGTTCCTAGCCATCTTGTCATCTCCAATATCTTATATCTTGTGTTTTACTCCTGTTTTCTTGGACTACATTCATTTTCTGCAGACTCATAAAAAGGATCCATGAAAAGAAACACTCGCGGTGCATTTATCAGTAAACTAGCATATTTTGGGATGTATGGATAACTACCTGTTTTTATTATTTTTATCATAAAGGAACCTAGAATTTCCATCAACCTTTAGCAACAAACGAGATAAAAAATTAACACAAGAAAGGAGTATAATATGCTTAAAACAAATGCATATATACATATATGACATGCATAAAAAGAGAAACGAAAAGAGACATCAAAGAAATAAATAGGAAAGAGACTTTAACAGAAAGGGGTCGGACACATTCGGTCAAAAGTAAAAAAGAAGTCATGTCATGGCAAAAGCTTTATGAACTTTAAAAAAGTAATCTTCTTCAATCGCTTCTGTTTTTTAGTACGCGGGCAGAGAAAATAAGACGGAGGGTTAATCTAAATTTTACAGCAGGCGCGCAGTACCACTTTTATACGATAATTATAATATGGAGCAAATATAACGCAAAGTATGGAGTGAAGGAAAGGGTATGTAATTTTAGTGCCACATTAAAAAGCCATTTTAAGGGTCCTCTTCTCAATCTATCTGGTTGATGAAGTAATGACGAAAATGATGAGACGAAGAGGAATATTATTTTATAAAAAGGTTATACATATATGCCAATGTCTAACTGATATACATACATATATGTAAGTCAGCGTGTGCATGAATTCTGTTTTACGAACATGTAGTGCCATGTAGCCTTCAAGGCTCAAACTAAAACCCAGAGAAAAGGAACAACACCTTTTACAGAGATCCATGCTATTTTTTAAGTTTTATAACCTGCTGCTCTGTACTACTACTGCGGTGTGGTAAGTCAGTCAGAAGCCTTGGCACTGGTGACATGATAATTATTACCGTACTGGGAAAGAACATGGGCATGCAACACTACACTAGCTGGCTGCTGTTCTTAATAATTTAATAACACTCGCCTGAGAAGATAAAGGATATTTGAGATGCTATGTTTTAGTTATAGGTTTTAGTATACTATTTATATTTTATATGCTAGTGTTTTTTGCGGCGAAGAATATTGCAAGGCAAAACATACGATAAATACATAGAGCTTTGCTAATTTTAATTCGTAGAAAGTCTTCAAGCAATTTTAAGAAATGATCGAAATTATTCCTGATTATCACAGTCAGTGGTCTTCTTTATTAAACATCATGGGCATTATGAATATTTTGGTAGATCAAGACTTTGATATGCAAGCTCCATTACCTGTCTAAATTTGGTTAAGTTTATGGGGATTTCTGCTGAAAATATAATTGCAAATTCTTACTGAAAACATTCATATACCAGACACAGCCAACTTATCCTTTACTGAAAATCTGCTTGTGGCCATAAGATGGTCAGGCAGAAGGTATGTTGTCAAATAAGTCAGTATGTGTTATACTGTCTAACGTCTCCTGGACTGCATCCATCATTTACAGTCCTTGCCGGAGACAAACTCCTTGAAAACCACCCGCTGTGCAACTATCAGACTGTTTTTGTATGTGCGTATGCATCAAATGCATCTACGAAAGATCAGATATATTTACTTGGTCAATTTTTATGTCGCAAGATGAGGAGACTTGGTTTCTAAAGGCCGACATTAAGTGCCCTGAAATTTACAGCCACAAAATCAGCTCCGTTTTATGAGGATGATGATATGATTTCGTATCGTATTTACAGGCTTCTGTTTTCATTTTCAGGATCGGATGCCCCTCTACCATTTATCTACCGCGTCTGCTGCATATGGTAAGGTGCAAAGCATTATATGTGTGCGCTACGTGATGTTTCTCCGTGTACATCCATAACCATACATCTTTCAGGTCGTATTGCGTGGTCCTTAATTATCAGCACAAGATGACATTTGACAATGCCCTAACAAGGGAGCCACACACAAGGGAAAGATGGGACAACACAGACAAGAGTAAATCCTTTTAATGATAGAACACGGTTTCTTACATAATGACTTATTACCGAAAAGTGGTACAAACTGCAACCGTCATTATATTTTCCATCAAAGATTGTTTGTTATTATCCAAAAAGAAAAGTTGTCATTGTCAGCATCACAAACCGTAGTCTTCAGTTTGAAAAAAAAATACCAGAGAAGGTATGAAGGTATTTAACAAGGAAATATTCTGATAAGCTCTATCACAAAGTAGAATACTACATGGGCGCTTATCATTACTACCATGCGCTTTCCTATAACTAATCAACACCTTAACTGGTTCTATACAAAGATAAAAGAAATACTTGGACGAGTGTGAACAACGTGAAAACATTCTTTTTAAAAATTCCTAAAAGTTTTACTGCAAAATGCAGACCATCCTTAAAAAGACACCTTAAAAAATTCTACAATAAAAAACGTGAAATCCTTTTCACACTGTCCACGTCTTTGTATTTTGATTGTTGAATAACGCTAACCAAGTTGAAGAAGCAGATACACGGAAAAGGAGTGACATAATGACGTGACAATAACTTTCAAACAAGAAAGAGGAAATCATCATTCGGCAATGCAACGATAATGACTGTCTGAACTGAACCCTTTCTTTTTTATGCTCTGGTCGGAGGATCGATCGGCGTCAGGTGCACAAAGCTAAAGAGAGGGAAAACCAATAAAAATCTAACATCCTAATGAATTTTGGGACGCGTTGACACGACCTGTGTATATTGACAATTCAGTATATTTTTCTTAAAAGATTGTGCATAATGATCGCTCGTCTGTGCAGTACACGAATAGTACAAAGGAGCGCGCTAATAATAATTATAACAAAACTTTTTTGGCTCCCAAGCTTGTTATATGAAAGTACATGTTGCTCCACTTAAGGGACAGCAGAACCTACTTTGTTCCAAAAATAGGTCTTCGTATTGCGTGAGTGTGTATATTGTATATAAGGTTTTCCAGAAAAATATATGGACAATGAGAGTACAAGACCAACATGTATAACCAATTCTTTATATTTTTGATACCACATTTATTTTCATCTAGGTCGACAGACATCAAATGATAAAAAAATCGGAAAGGGGCACATAGACGAGGCCGATGTATCAAAAGAGGTCCTTTTGGTAGAGCATCTCGATTTTTTATACTGTACTACATGCATTGTATACATTTATATACTTTGTGCACCATGTAGGTAATCATGCTTGTGTGTACTACTTTGCTAATACCACTTAGTTCCTTGTGTGAGGTCTACACAACACACACGAAGAAGTCGTGCGTAAGAATGGAGAATCTTGCTGTATATATTTGTAGAACCCTTTTTCGATTTTAACATGCGTGGGCACTTCAGGGCTCCACTTGAATTTTTATATTAAATGAAAAAGCGTGATTATCAACGTAAAGTAGCCTGCTGAAATAGTGAAACAGAAGCTTGAAGTCGACAAGGTGGGTACTTGAGAGACGGCTACTTGCACTGTATAAGTATATATGGTGGGCTCTCGAAAGACTACTGGAGAATGTATAATCCATACAATAAGCTATTTTCTGTATAAAAAATAACTTTTACTTTTTTTATTATTCTGTGATTATCATCATTGGAAGATCATTCATTAAGGGCCATCATCATCATCATGGTCTAATGACCGTGATGATCATCATTAAAAAAGCTGGTGCTATGCTCCAAGTATACTAGGTTTGATAATCGGAAAAATGTACTTCTTTTGATATATTACCTAAAATCATAGAGATGGGAAAAATGCTGGTTCTTCACAACTTGAAAGTTTTAATTTCTTTGAGGAAAAGTGTGAGTTTTGGGCTGAAATCTGTCTGATATAAATCTTCTCAAAAGTCGATCATGCAGCTACCAGCATACCAAACGTTTTCGTTTTCATTTTAAGATATATTGCCACCATTAATACCACCAACCAGCATGCATCGTCTCATCATCATCTTAAAAACGCCATGCTACTCGATGTGATGTGATCTGATGCTCACCGCTTTAATATGCTTTTTATTTCACTTTCAATCCTTTTTTACCCATTCGCTCCATAATTTTCTGTCTTTTCTTCTCTCATTTGGGACCGCTTCTGTTTCGGATGTTATGATACCGTGAAATCACGAAACTTGATAATAAATATACCTAAAGCTTCAACAGCCGACTTTGCGTCGAAAAGGAAAGTAAAAAGCGAGAAAGATTATTATGGATTAAGCTCATCGTATTTCCAAAAGAACAAAAAAGGAGTTTTTTCTTATAGCGATTGGATTTTTATGTGTCCGTATCATTGATCTAATGTAATGGTTGCTCAACCCAATTTTTATCAAAAAATGGAAAAATGAGATGAGTGATTGAGTGCCCATACAACTTGTACTTATTGCACCGCCAAGTATCATGTCGGCTTGCAACCCTTTTTATTTTCAGATTACAAAGTAAACGAAAATTTTATATTGCAATGTTTTTTGTTGATGTTTTTTTTATAAAGAGATTTTTACTCTTCTTCGCTTAAATCCCTTTTGTCGCTATTACTTTATTAGTTTTTCCCTTCATAAGGTCTTATGTTCTTGCTCAAACATTTACTTTACCAATTATGAACGGCCCTAGTTTCATTTTTGTAGGAAAAAAGTGAATCTTTATTTTTTGTCAAGGACGGAGCATGATCATTCACATGAAAAGAGCTCTTATCGTTTTTACTTATTTTGAAACTGCGGTGGGTATATAGAATTAGTACAGATACTCTCTTAAGTATATTTTTATCTTGTCATTAATTTTCTTCTTTGATGTTCAATCACAATTGGATTTGTTAATTTTTCTTCCTCATTTCGTTTCCTTTTGTAAATAAAACATGCGTTACGAATTTAAACTAGTTCTTTTGGGAGATTTTCTTCTTTCTGGTACTGGTGCTACTACAAACGAGAAAAATAGTAATTTTGTTCTCTTTGCCTTTCCACATTACTTCGAAAGGAAATTACAAAGTGTAGACTAGCATGCAATAAGGAATGGAATGACATGTATGCATGTAATTGCAAATCACAATGCTAAATGATTTCTTCCTGTGTTGAGCTGCTGAAGAGGTAACGAAACAAAAAGGTAATCAAACCTCGGTACATAAAATATAAGATGCCGCAGAAATACTTATCCTCTAATTAGATTTAACTCCGAAACAAAATCAAAACTTCTTTTCAATTAATGGAAACACGGCAGCAGATTTAAAAAGGTACGCTTTTTATTATATTTGCATATTGGCAAGTTGTGGAGTATACTAGTACAGCAGACAATTTCTCCACTTGCCATCGCAGTTGTCAATCTGACAATGGTCAGTTAACTGGGATATTTACAGTGTCATATAAACTGTCAGGTTAAACCGTAAATGACAAGCAGAAAATGTAAAGTTGAGAAATAAAAAGAGATAACTGAAAAGCGGTGTTCTGACATGATGTGAATTTTTAGCAGGCAAAGCACAAGGAACATGAAATGAGCCGGAAAAAATATGTAAGATACTTTTGGGTTTGCATTATTAGGCGATACATGAATATGTATATGTGTGACTGTGAGAAAGAAATGAAGTACGTTGTTAAGTCGGCGATAAATAATTAGAAGAATGAAGAAAATGAATGAATATATATGCATACTTTTATGACTGCTGACAGCGTAAGCTGTTAAAGTTACACCTTTAGAATTAAATGAAAAAAATCCTTTTTGCACCTGCTGTCCCTGTAAATCTAAGGTTGAAAAAATGTGAAAATATCATTGGTACTTATCAGCGACGGACTAGGCGAAGAAAGAAATACCTTATAAAAATGCACGGTCAGAATTTGATTGACACGAAGTTATGCAAAAGGAATGCAAACTCGTCTTGGTCTGAATAAATAAATAACAATTGAACTTTTTTTTATATGAATGGAACGTGCAGTTTCCATTTCGCATTTTAAATTAAGTCTAACCCACCACTAGGCAATTCAATCATGATAAGATGATAACCAATACGGGATACAAGTACTATAATTTTTTAACAGAGCGGATGTTATCAGAAATTTGCTCAGAAAATTCCAAAAAAGTATTGGTGAAACAAAAAAAATATTACTAGCAAACACGTTACACGATCGATACCATTACAAGTGAAGGGGTAGAGCTGGTATTACTTTCAGTTGTTTCACAAATACTACTCATGTATTTATTTTCTTGTTAGAATATAACCAAGAGACAAGAGAGCTCATAAAAATGTCAGAACACAATTATTGTTTTCAAACCGTCGTAAGAAAAAGAATAACATTAGCTTTTAAAAATATATCGTTAACATATACTATGTAACAACAACTCTAACTTTTACTTTGACGTTTCTTCATGTTTTATGTCATACAAACTTGGTTATAAACATGTCATGGGGAACTTGTCCAAGCTATAAATTACATTTTGGACTAAAATGATCATACTGGAACTTTGAACACAGCTAACGTAATACAACAAAATTATAATCCGACTTCTTTGTTTTATATATCATTAATATGAATGCTTCCACAGAAGCATAAATGACAAAAGTACTACACTTTTACTCGGTATTAATGTCTCCACATAACTGATAACTTAACTGTCGAAACCATTAAAAAATTAACGAACTTCAATGGTGTCAATACATTAATAAAGTTAAATGATCCCCACCGTATCTTAATTGGAGGATAGGACCTAAGTAATGCCCTATGTAACTTTCCATCTCGATCACTATATTTAAGTCTAGATTGTCTTCTCCATTTGGGAGGTACTTTCCTAGACCTTACGTACACTTGTGCCGCGGCCCCGAATATGAGGTAGAGGGAGCTTAAGCAGTCAACGAACGCCATTGCACAAAATGCTAACAGTGGTAAAGGTAACAAATCATGAAGATTCACTAAAGTATACAACGATAAGATTCCTGTTATTGTAGCAATCGCTTGTGTACCGGTATGATCACATTTTTCTGCATTTGATTTAAAAGTGTTGCAAGAATTTCCACTTCCTGGTAAATATACTTAGGTAAAATGTTTCTGAAAATGAGATAATGATATTGATGCTAGATTTTTGATTAATTCTTTGAAGTCATATAAGTTTGTTGTTGACTATTTTTTTGTGGACATACCCGAGCAATTTACCAAGATAATTGTTGAGACAGCTAGTTGTCAAAAATAGAATAGCTACTTGTAGCATTGATGTGGAAGCTGACATTCCCCAGCTCCATGCAGCTAACAAACTAAAGATTAAGCGAATTATGGATGTACCAGAATTAAAGTCTGCAAGGCAATTGGTATTAGAAGATAAGCAGCAGTCTAGCATAAAAGAACCCAGGTATGGTGGTATACATGGTTTTAACAGTAGAGTAAAACCGATGCTGAGAGGAAAGACGACTGTTGTTAATGAACTCAATAGCAGTACTATTTTCTCCATATTACAGATGGAATCACTCGGATCTGCAAATCAGGATGCATTGTAAAAAAGTATTCGTTTATATTTAGTTTATTATCGATTTCAAGATGATCTTACAAATTTTAACATACCAGGTATGGTGGTATGCATGGTTTTAACAGTAAAGTAAAACCGATGCTGAGAGGAAAGACGACTGTTGTTAATGAACTCAGTAGCAGTACTATTTTCTCCATATTACGAATGGAATCACTCGGATCTGCAAATCAGGATGCATTGTAAAAAAGTATTCGTTTATATTTAGTTTATTATCGATTTCAAGATGATCTTACAAATTTTAACATGCAGGTCTTCAAATGCCTTCAGAGAGTTAAGCAAGAACGCCATTTCCGTTCGTCTATTCCATGTTCCGTAGTGGAAGAAAATAGATGAGAATAAAATATTCATATTGTTCCATTTCACAAGTCGATCTGTGATATTACCATTGTCCTTGTATGTAGCATTTACAAAAAGAATTAAGACATGAGCACAGTGCGCAACTACTGAAAATTTATAAATCCTTAATTCCGACTCTGATTGAATTAGACTAAAGCGTTTTGCTTTTTTGTTCCATTTTACAGGACATGCAAAAAGATACGCACATAGCTTAAATTGGAGTATTAGATACTTTTGGCAGGATGAAATAAGCATGTTATTGGACAGTTATTGACAATAAAAACTATTCTGAAAACCGTTTCAACTTTCAGCCACTGCCAACGCTACATTTCAACTGAGCAAGCAGTATACCATATATTATGCATCTTGCTTATGACAACATTCAACTTACAAACTTACAACACGTGAGATTTGCACCTGTGGACTGAAATATTTTCACAAAGTCGAAGTAAAAAGCTTAAAAATTGTATCCCGTTATGAATTTAGTCTCAAGGCTAGTTCCCGGATTTTGGTTCTGTTTTAATTGGTATTCATACCACCATGTGTAAGATTGATGTTCCATAATGGGCATAGGTACGAACACGTATAAAAAATTGATAGCGCAATTTCTATCCATTATACGTGCGTATATATATTTTCTTACAAAATTCTGTCGGTTATAAGTTATAAAAGCATATGGATATCCCATGTACATTTTATTTATTCATGAATCATAAAGGAGTAGGGTTTCTCATTTTGAATTTGAAGTGGAAAAGGGACGTCTATTTGCAAAATAATTGTTTGGTTTGGTTACGTGCGATTATTTCAGCGCATCTTATAAAACTTTTATAAACTTCCAGATTTGCATGATGAGATACCATAACACACTAACAAAAGTTATACCTCTATAGATGTAATCAAAACTAAAAAAAAGTCTATTTAACTTGATAATTTTAGAATTTTGATTACGGTTTCGTGTAATAAAACTAAGCTTTAACTGCCCTATGCTATCCTAGAAAATACTGCCTGCTTGTAACTTGAGATTTTCTTCATTGGCCACTTGCTGGGTTATATTGCTGTGTACCATATCATTAAACAATATAATTTAGCTGAGTTATGGAATCAGGTACCATTTATTTTGCTAATGCAATAATAGTGGTAATTACGTCTATTAACAAAAGGGAAAAATGCTTCTGAACGCTAAAATGGTTCATCTATACGCTAATTTGAATTTATGCATACGTTTTCGGTTTCTTCACAAAAATGGTTCTTCTTTACGCTAAATTGATACATT
>JAHZNG010003000.1:0-23127 GCA_027744375.1 Orchesellides sinensis
GCGAAAAAAAAATTTTCCCCATTGAGGCACCGAGTCATAGACACCAACCCTCAAAATAGCTTCATTTAATCACGGAATTTAACTACTTTTAAGGACATGATATCATACAGTTGGGCATCAAGTATGTAACTACTTTGTTTAATAATTACGTCATGCCGTCTAAAGCCGTTCCTCATTAGTTTACGACGGCGGTAATACACTTGAAAATGAACTTCCACAGATGATTTTAGTGTTGAGTTGTGTTTATTTTCATTTCTTCCTGAAGTGGATCCTCCAGTCTTGTTCGTAAAGTATATGATTTTATATAGAAAAGCAGACGTCTGAATTTATTATATAATATTTTCGCGTTCGTTGTTACATCAGATTTTCCAATATCTGTTACAACCATGTACTCATAACATACGAGGAGGAAATGTTTAACTGACGGCATCCTTAATGAGCGTCAAAACCAACCTCGAGTTCCGCCTTCATTCCGTTAACTATGAGCATCTTACTCTTAGCACTTTTTACACAAAAAAGGCGCAATTTAAATCTCTGATGCCAACAAACAGCAAACGCATCCCCTACCTCTAAACTATCCAGAACTTCCTTTCTGTTTCCAGAAATTGTTTCTTTTTGTATCAAGCATTGAAACTAAATAAGTGACTCATTTCCTTCCCCTTTGAACATACGAAATGGCAAGTGTTATTGCTATGTAATAAAGAAATAGAGCGAAGTGTAATGTACTTCATCGTATTATCTACTTATCTATGGAGTCCATTAAAACGCAATGGTGAAAGTTATCATTGAAAATAAAAAACCTTGCTGAATCTGAATCTAATCAAAGATTTCTGCATTGTGTTATGGTTACTGACGTTTTCTTTGTTTAGTAACACCATAGGTATATAAAGCATTCTTTCAAATATGCAGGAAGAATATTTCCTGATTTTTGTTGACAGTAAGAAATAGAATAGTAACATTTGAACATTGACTTTAGATGTTTAGCAGTTTTTATCCCCACCTAAAGAAGATGTGCGAAAACGTAATCCAAATCTACTAGAGCACGGCAAGAGAAACAAATTTAACCATACTAATCAAAAGACACGTTAGTCTAGGTCAGGTTAGAGAAATTTCCATTAATTAATAGAAAACTACTTGCTCTCTATTCTACCTTTATAAATCAAAAACACAAGATGGATATTCAAACTTACAATCAACTGTGCTCTTTAAATACTCGAAGAGCTATCGTGAGAGACGATCCATCCATGAGTGCCTAGTGGCCACATTCCATTAGCGTCATCCCCGCATACAATTAGTAATACTTTTATTTGCGTCAAAACTAAAATGTTACTTAGGTACGCAAAACGCAGTAATGGATGAATTAGAGTAATGGATTATATACCTACAGTCGTAACTATGCAAGTAATTGAGTGACGGCGAGCAAAAATATCGATAATCTCTTTATTTGCCTTTCCTCACCGTATTTGACTCATGCTTCATGTATGTAGTAAGCGGTCATATAAAACCTAACTATGCCCTCAGGAACACCTTCGACTGTTACATTTACGAAAAAAATTATCTCAAGAGATATACTTTGTTTCCTTCCTCTGTTTGGAAAGCAGAATGAACATACTGCAATATTTATAATGATGAACGACTTACATTTCGAGTACAAGCATTTTGTAAAAGGTAAGTGGTAAATTCTTGGGAAAATATAGTATTACACCGGTGCTATATTGGCAATATTCATAGAGCATGACTCATCCAGCACCGGCAAATACTGCTATTGCCACACACATTTCTAGTAAATTATATTATCAGACAATGATATGTAGCGAGTGTATGCAAACACTTTTTTTGAAGAATGCATACATATAATAAAAACTTGTAAATGAAAAAACTGAACTTTGGGTAAATATCTTGTGGTGATTGAAGTTGATGTCACCTGCAAAAAATATATCATTCTATCAGAGCAAGTGGGACAGTCGTTCAGGAATATAAAATACTGGCAGAGAAGGGGGAAGAGGAATCCGGAAAAGCAACTTCTTATTATTATTGTGTGTGTGTGTGGGCAGACACAAACGACGTACTATATAGTATCGGAAATTCATAAAAGTGAAATTCATGCTGCGTTTTTTGTAGTAGTCAGTGAGTTGCTGCTTCAGTTTAAAAGGAAAGGAGAGAGGAACAAAGTAGTACATATATACAAGAACTTTTACCCTATTTTCCCTTTCCAAAGGGATTCAATAAAGCAGGGAACACACTTACATATTATATATTATCGCATTATATTATCATGAGCTAACTCCTTTAGAAGTAAAATATAGGTTTGTGATCAATATTAGTGAATTAATTATGTACCAAACAGTAAGTGCCCAGCATGACTACCGGAACTCAAGTTTCCCTACTGGTGCTTTCCTTTGTCTTCGCACACTATGCAGGCAGGTGCTTCATTCAAATAGTTTCAATGGATTATATAAATGATATATGTATATGTTTACGGCGTTGTCATATAATCCTTTCGAATCGCTGGAAGTGTATGAATATAAGCTAAGAATAATGACGTGGGATTGTTGACGGAAAATTGCACTAATTTGTATCTATATAATGTATATAATGTATTACTATAGAGTGATTTCAATGATGATAGCTAACTCGTGTTTTTATTGTAGTTGGCAGTCCAAAGCTTGTCCAGTTGGATCTTTTCGATAGTCTTCACTTGCACAATCAATCTTACCAAGGAGTAACGCTTGGAAAAGGAATTCACAGATTTAGTCCAGGTGTCATCTTCACAGGTAAGAAGGCTTATACACATTTTAGAATGGATGTAAAAACCAGAGATGAGAAAGGCGTGTGCGGTGCTAATGATAATTGGTGTTAATGGTATAGGTGACTACCGTGAGATCATGGTTTCCAGTGACTGGGTAGATAGAATACGAGCTCAAATTACGGAGGTTGGAGCAAATGATTTCACGATCTCAGCAATTGTCAAACAGAACCCCAACAATGTTGGGACCATTCTGGCGTTTTCTAGAGGCCTACTTAGGTAAAGAAAAGAAAACAGATGCATTCATCTTGAACATTAGTCAAGATTTTAAAGAAATTACCCAATCGAAATGATTTTTTACAGTGCGTTAGAGATTCAGTCCAGTGGTCGTAAGAATGAACTTAGAGTCATTTCTGGCTCTTTAGTAGAAACATTCCCATTCCGGCTGGCAGACGGAAGTTGGCACCGTTTGGCCGTCACATTTTCTGCCACACAAGTTGATATCCTAGTTGACTGTTCGCTTGTTTATAGAAGGGTTTTACAATTTGACCCTGCCACTGCCATCTTTAATTCACTTAACATATCCATTTGGATCGGCCAAAAAACTACATCACATTTCTTGTACCAGGTCAGTTGAGTTAAAGCCATCACAAATACTATGACATTTTAATTATGAATATTTTGATTATTACCCTCTACGTCTTATCTTATACTTTAATGAAGGTCAGCGTTTAGCCTATATATTCATAATTCAAATAAACTAAACGAAAGATTTCTCATTTTTCATTTACGTAGGGTGCAATGCAAGATTTACAGCTTACGTTTGGTCCATACGGTTATTTGTCACAATGTCCACAAGTGGATAGTCAGTGTCCAACATGCAGCGAGTATACTGCCTTAAAAATGTCCTTCGCCTCTTTACAGTCACAAATACAAATGCTAACAGAGCGGGTAAGACACAGCATTGTTTTTAAATTATGCCTCCAAATTGTACTTTTAATTTGTTAACTTTAATGTATAATAATATAAGCTTCCGCTAAATTCATACGTAATGCTTGTTTGATACAACTGTATAGTTGAACAGAGCAGAAGCACGCTTGTCAGATGTGGAACAGTGCGAATGCAAGAAATCTTGTCGAGTTAACGATACCTCCGTCTTCGAGGATGGATCTTCATGGCTTCAGAACTGCGAAACCTGCACATGCAAGGCAAGCTAGATGTTTTATGAATGTTGATATTCCACGGTTTACACAACATCAGTATATAAATAATTTTAATAGTTCTAGTTTTAGTTTGTTGCAAAAACGTAGTCCTTTTACATGTCCGTAGTATGCAACACAATTTATGGTTTATTTGTATTGGGTTAAATCAACCATCCTATACTTTACAGAAAGGTGAAATACTGTGCCAGCCAATTCAGTGCCCACAAACAACTGTTTGCAAGAACCCCATATCAAAGCCAGGTGAATGCTGTCCAACGTGCCTCAGTGAGTCTCTTAACTAATATCTCTAGCCAAAAATTCTTTCTTCCAAATTTTATGGTGTTAATAATTTAATATGTTAACACAGGTCAATGTTTTTTTCGCGGACAATATTACGACCATGGCGAGTCAACTTCCATTCAACCGTGCAAGACATGTACATGTACGGATGGTTCGATGAAGTGCAGTAACCACGACCCAGAGAAAATCTGTCCTCCATTGAAATGCCCCCTGGAGGATCAAGTCATAGTTCCTGGTGAATGCTGTAAAGTTTGTCAGGGTACGGAAAATATTCGGAAATGTTATAGCTTATGTAGAAGCTTTAGCTAAGAGACCATGACTTTGTGATATAAATAATGTTTAACAAAAATTTTCATTTTGAATTTTAGGGACTGATTACTGTGCTAGCCACGGCCACCTATGTCACTCAAATGCTACCTGTCGTAATTTACGAACTACCTATACTTGTCAATGTAATGACGGTTTCGAAGGGGATGGGGTCAAATCCTGTATAGATATCGATGAGTGCCTTTTAGAGCGTCACCACTGCGCTAGAAATTCAAAATGCGTTAATACGATAGGAGGCTACACGTGTGAGTGTGCGCCGGGCTATAAAAAGGTTAATCAGTTTCAATGTGAAGACGAGAATGAGTGCGCCGTCGACGGCTCGAATAAATGCCATTCCCATGCAACTTGTACCAATACTAAAGGGTCGTATATGTGTACATGTAACCCCGGTTATAAAGGTGATGGAATCCAATGCACGCGTAAGTTTCTACATACTAATATGTGCTGTAAATATAATGAAAAATCCACATTGTTCCAACATGGGGCATTCTGTTTTAAAATTTTAATTAAATCAAACTACTAGGTTTTAAAAGAATGCTGTAAGTTACATTTTGAGTAAATTCCTGAAATTAATTTTCACAATAGCAATATGCAATCAGACCTGTGAGAATGGAGGAATCTGTATTGCTCCTGATGTCTGCTCCTGCCGGGCAGGTTGGAACGGAGCAAAATGTGAGACTGACATTGATGAATGCCTCCAAAACGGGAACTCATCGGTAGAAACGAGTGTGCTTTGTCCTGCAAATGCTCTCTGTGTCAATAAACCAGGGTGGTATCTCTGCCAATGCATGGACGGGTTTCAAGCTAGTCTTGCTCAAACGGGAGAAGCCATGTGTATAGGTACATATAAAATTAATTTTAAGACCAACGATTCCATACGGAATTCGGGGGCATTTCAGTATGAATGGAAGGTCCCATTTGATTAATGCTTGTAATGTAAGTTACAGTCCTAAGATTCAAAATTCCATTCTGTAAATAGATATTGATGAGTGCGATGAAGAGGATAGTTGCCCTGTTGGGATGGAATGTGTTAACACGATCGGATCTTTTGAATGTCAGTGCCCATCCGGAGATCATCATTGTTCTTCAGGTTTGTATCTTCCCAAAACATATTACCTTTTCCGGCTTTTCGTGCCAGTTAAAAAGTCAGCAACTTGTCTATTTTGAGAACGCAAAGGGGTGAAAGTGTGGGGAACACCAGACTGCTGACACATCGGACGAAGGATGATTAATTGTGAGCCAATGGTTTTTTACAGGTTGTCGGGATGAGGGAAGGCTCCATCCATCAGGCTCAAATTGGTTCAGACAAGACTGTAGTATATGCACTTGTGAATCCACAGATAATACATCGTGTAAGCCAAGCTCGGAAGATGTTTGCTCGCAGATTTGCTCCACGACTCTGGTCAATATGACAGAGGATAATCCTGTCACAAAGTGTTGCAAGAAATGTGGCTCTCAAAATATCACGACCGTAGTCGCTCAATCATCAACAGCCCATCCAAAATCTTGCCAGCATCAACTCTACCCCAACGTTCATTTTAAGTCAGGTTAGTTACTTTTTGTTGAATGTTACAGGCAGAGTTATTTTCTCTTTGCATGATCTTTGGCATATTGTTTACATTCTACTCATGATCTTCCCACTTTCACCCTTACAAAACATCGCAAAAATATATCTATTAGCTCGGTATGTGGTAACAAAAATATTTTCTCTATTTTAAAGAATCATGATTAACAGACCTCAGACGCCTCTCGTACATTCCGGTTTCTAATGTGCATACAACGTCTTTACATATTTGCTATGCCATGAAGTTCTTAAAAAATTAACATAGGATACTTGCACATTTAGTGTAATGTAACCTCCAGGTTTTCATTGCCTCTCAATAATTATTTATGGATAAGTCATGCTTAAACTGATGTAAAGCAGCTTTTAATATAAAAGAGCACTTCCTGAATACGTTAGCATGATGGTTTGATGAAATGTAGATCGATTATGTTTTGTAGGCTAGAAGACTGTCTAAAGTTAGATGACCTTTGATCGCTGAATTTTTTAACATATAACATGAACAGTAATAATACCGATATGAAATATCTAACTTTAAACTGTAATATTTATTTAGGAGAAATGTGGCATTTCCAGTGTCAGACATGCGAGTGTCTAGATGGAGAAATCGACTGTTGGCCAATTGACTGTCCCCCAGTGGATTGTCATAATGCATTTCTTCCAGCAGGAGATTGCTGCTTTAGATGTCCTGAAGAATCGGCCAATGATAAGTGTACACACTGGCACAGAAATAGCACTTTTTCAGAATGCCATTTACTTCAGAATACCATAGAGTCGGGAACCCGAGTAACACTGCCTCACAGTAATTGTTTATCGTGTAAATGTCAGGTAAGCCTCCTATTTAAAATGAAACTTATGTGTTAATATGTATATGCATATCTGTACGTAACTAACAGTTTGTATCAAACGATGGGGTGTAAAAGAATATGCTCATGAACGGCTGTATATTTCTGCTGTGTGAAGATTTAAAAAAATGCATGTCTTTTAGGTAGTAGTTGATAACCTAAACGTTTAAGCAAACAGCCAACCGTAACAACAAACTATGTTTACCCATTGACCCCTGTTAACGGTTTTTACCGAATCAAATGGAAGTTGGCATATTTTATTACTGAAAAGAACTGAACTGAACTGTCCATATAAACGATTATCTAGCTAATAAATACGTAATTACCACCCAAGTAGGAAATTAAATGCTAAGTTGCAAATTTGGACATGTACTTTGTTTAATCAGTAGCTTTATAGAGGATGCTCTAAAATCGTTAGGATGTTTGCATTTGGATCCAAAGTTAAATTGTTTTGCTCTTAAAGACTATCAAGCATTTAGGCAAACCTATCCCTTACATCGTAAATATAGTAATAAATTTAAAAGAGAATTGAAAAGTAAATAAATGTTTTTGTGTTGATCTTTGAAGCTAAACCATGATTAACCCTTATTAACTCTAACAGGTGCCGCTCTGCGCTAAATCGGTGAGCAAAAATGATGGAATTTGTGTGCTTCGGTAATTAATTTTTGATTTACTTATCTCACATTTGAGTATATATGCTCTTCCCTTTTACATTTCTGTATCTTCATTAGATTTATTATATCTCTATGATTAAAACTGATATTGTGAAATTTGCCAGTAAACAATACGCCTTTTGTGCAGTTTGCTGAATATATTTTTACCTTCAATATTTAATGTATATTTCCGTCCTTTAAATATCATTCTGTATTGCTTTCTCATGATCTGGATGAACGTCATTACAGACGTTTGTAAGTCGTGGCTTTCGTCTTTGTGCCTCTTGAAATCCTCTGTAAGTCATCTACAATGGTTACTCAATTAAATTTTAGACTTGTCATCACAATTATTCTTTGCTGTCAGAAAATTAATTTCATAGTTTTAACTAAACTTTTATACCATATGTGCTTTTGTGTTTTTGCTCGCTTTTCTAATAAAACACCTTGCTTGTCGGCTTCAAACCAAACGGGTATCTTTTAGAGAAAGCAGACCAATAGCATGCTTGTCTTTGTCTGTTACATGTATGCACGCGGGGTGTTCTTTAATGCTGTTTTTGTTCATTTGATTATGGAAGGCAATCTGGGTTCTATTTATTTCTAATTTTTAAATTCTGACAAAATATATTTCAAGCAATCTGATCGTGTCAACTTATCTGAACAACGTTAATAAAGAGATTTTTTTCATGATTTTCAGTACGGAGACCTATGCTGTAATTACGACTATGATTGCGTTGCTCGCTCATTTGGTTCATCAGTCGTGACAGCGCCTGCACATTAGTTACACTACAACAATTAGTTTACAGTATCAACAGTACTCTACAATAGTGATTCATTCAACACTCAGCGGTTGCCTAAAATACTTGATGTTCAGCATTTTGATAACTGAGCCCAAAAATAGTATTTGTTCATACGGTTGTGGATCTCACTTACACAAACCTCGAGTCTTATGCAAGCAGCAAACTTAATCAAGTCATGGGTAAATTAAATATTATATATAATGCCAGTTTTGCACTGCTCGAGATAAAGCTTAACTATGACATGGTCAGTTATGTTTATGAGTTATAGATGAGGTGCTGTTAAATTGTTTTAACTAGCTGTCTCTATAATCTCGTTCCATAGTACCTTACCCGTATAGCTTCAAGCAAAACTGATGATAAGTTACAGCTTAGTAACTTACGCTTTGATGTCTTACGTGTGGACATCAATCTTGTATCCATGTAGCCAATTTTAAAGTCTGCTGTATTGATAATAACAAATAAATTATATGTACTATTACATTGATGAGAGCTAGTATACCTGTATTATGTTACAAACAAATCAATCGACACAATATTCACTAAAACAGACATACTATTATGTTCTCTTAGGTTGTAGGTACTTTATTGTTAATGTTTTATTGTTGAGTACATCCAGAATTTCTTTTTTTACAAAGTTAGGGTGCAGTCTGTTGCTTAACAGTGTCAAGATTCGAAATATAGTTTTTAGCTTTTAAGCCTAGTAGAAGACTTCATACGACTACGCCCGATTGGGAGGCAAAGAGATGCAAAGGAAAATCTATCTAGTTCGTGTCATGCAAGCATGCACCAAAAAATGAAACCAAATAGTAAACTGTTCAGATTTAATATTTATATTTATAAATCGAAGGACTGTAATAAATGCAATACTGGTCATAGTAAATTACCTAAGGATCTATTATATTGGTATGTTAATAAGTACTTGGTAAGATTTAAAACTGTTATCATGAAGTTATTATGTATTGTTTACTATAAGCTGTAGGAAGAAAACTAAGCGGTAACTTATAATTTATGTACTTTCTTGTACGGTACAGAACAAGATAACAACTGAGTTTCAAACTGGTATTAGATATTGTAAGAAAAACTAATGGTAATGTTCAGCATCAACTGAATTAATCAGCCATATACGGTGTACGTTACTGTTGATGAAAATAATTTAATATCACGTATTATTACAATGTGTATAGTGTCTATTTAGACAATTATACTAAAAATCATCATGCATCATGTCAATTACATGATTATGCAATGCAACTGATGTAATTTACATCCCTTTTCTGTACTACTCATTGTATTCCGTTAAGCATCTGCATGTCGCGTATTATATAATGATTCCATGTGTAATACTAATAATATGTATGTACATTTGATTGACTAGTAGTACTACTTCTTCGATTTGTAAAGCAGTTAAATAAAGCGTTCTAGTCCCAAGTTCGCCTAAATAATACTTAACTAAATGGGATCAATTATGGATTTCAAGTTATTTTCATTGTTGTCTCCAACAAAATATTGATCGAAAATGTAATTCACAATTTAGACACTATTTGTAACTACTAATGCTTACAAGTAAGTGAAAGTAGACGCTTAAGCGTTTTATTGGAATTATTTACCGTCTAATTTTATTGCCTGCAATAATTCTACTCTTCAGTGTCGGATTCACTTCTCATATTTTATATTGGCACATAATATTTACTTTGATATGTTTGGTTGTTACATTACAAATGCCACTATCTTGAGTGAAAACAAATAAATCAGATTTTCCAAAACAAAAATCCAGTAAAAAATCCAGTCTTCAGTAACATTAGTATTAGTAATACTGCAAAGAATGTCAAAACGTGAAAATAATAATTATTTCTCAAATAATGCAGTGAGTGTAAGAAACAACTAGCAAGTAAGCTTAAAAATTATACATTTCATTTATATTGTGCACAGTTAATATTCACAATGTAATGATAATAACTCAGTCATTCATTATGGCATAAAGGTAATTCATATAACAAAATTCCCTATACAAACAATAATCATCGCCCAATGACTAGCGTATCCTAACTCATCCCATCTTTTCAATTCGTGTAAAATGGAATTAACAAATCCTTCTGGAGAACGTTCACCCTCTGTGTGACTTTTGTCCATCATGATTCCAAGGTACGCCAGGTGAAAATATGCCCAACCACTGAACAAAACATTGACCATTACAACTGCAGGATTAGAAAACTTATATGAGTGCTGGCAACTCGGTGGACATGCTCGACTTCGAATACAGGCATCGAATATGGTTGAAAGTTTTTCACGCAACGTGTACTCTACATAGGTGTAGAACCCCAAGGAAAGTAATACCATTGTCAGACTGAAATTCATTCCATGAAGCATAGAACTTACAAGGAAAGTAAGCAATACAGATCTAAAGGGCCCAAACTGTTTTGAAGGCCTAAAAACATCTGTAAGCATAAATACAATTTTTAATGTATGTGATTTTTTCTAACCATCAAAAAGGGTATCATAAGCCATAACTACGTGCTTACGATGTCTAAGCCACCGGTGCATGGATATGTTCCAGTAGATTACAACGTCTACCAACGACCTGGGAAACTCTATCCTTAATGGGTTTGTCACCTCCACAGACACTCCATCTTCGGAGTAAAATCCGCACAAAGTTGATGTTACTTCTGACATCAAGCACACAAAATAATGACTGAAACGGACAGATAAGGCGTCTCTGACTGCAGCTATCCACCTATACATACGATTTACCACTTTATGTTGGCATCCAATTTCAATATGTGCTCCACTTTTACTATACTTTCTTACACATTCTCAATTAAAAGGGCATTAACTAACCTCAAGTTGATTCCAGCAAAAATCCAGTACACCCAACATGAGCTCAGTCCTAAGCAAATCACCGCAAATATGGCTGTGGCAAAAACCTTCATGCTCCATCCCAGTCCCTTATACAACAAACATCTAATTTAATAGCCTGATAACTAAATATTAATAGTACACAATTAACAACTATAGTTATTGACACGGGCATCACTGGTACCTAACATTACACAAAACTAAACATTTACCAAATAAAAAACAAAGAACTTTCTATATTATCTCACCCAACGTCCATTGTCAAACACTCGAGTGTAATAAGAAAATGAGATCCACGGGCCAAACACAACAGTCGCAGGGCAAAACAAGTATCCAACGTAGTCCAACAAGGGCGGCATGTCCTTCCTGCTTCCATTCCATAATTCATAACATATTGATAACGTTTTCATTATCATAACCATCTGAACTCCTCTCACTTGCTCCCATGTCTCCGGCAATATACGATAGTGCTCCCTACAAAGCAAATATACAAACTTTAATCTCCTTCATCCCCACCTAACACGTTTTGACGTTACTGACCGACCTACATATGACATAGCTTTCTCTTACCTAAATACTAAATACACCAGCAAAGACCCAATAACAACTCTATATGAATAGCTGGAAAACGACCTCTTGGCGCAGCATACCAGGCACCAATACGTGGCTATCGCCAGAATACTGGTGTATATGGCATTCGGACCAATGACTGAGAACAGACCAACTAACCCACTCAGAAAAGAAAATAAATGGCACAACGGGCGTGGAATGGTAACTAAAATTAAACAAAAAATTGGATTATTGACTTCTTCGCCAATAATCAGATAATCATTTCATTTGTTTAAAAAAATCTTACCAAGCTGAGTACATATTCTGAAGAGGAGACAAGCAAACAGGAGCCAGATGACTTGATCAACGGCACTGTAAATGGTAGGCTCCATGCAGTCATCGTAAACTGATTTGGCACTGACGTCTGAACCGATTGGCGAAGATTCATACAGAAGGGAGTCGTCTCCAACCTCTTCCAGTTCGTAATCTTCATATTCTTCAAAATACTCCTCCATTATTTTTTCCAACAATAGCAGGCAAATCCTTCTACAACTAGAATTTTTGGAATGGTGTCACGTCCACGCTTCTTCTACAAGTTCGGAAGACATTCTTGGAATGTTAATGAAAACGCTTGGACCAACTGCAAAAAAAATCTTTTTCGGAACAACTATTTATTTATTTATTGTACAAAAAATTAATGCAGCGTTTTGTTATACTTTGTTTATTGTGAATGTTATGTTATGGGTTAGTATATAGCTAAACTAGTTTCGCGCGTAAAATTGTTTTCAATGGTTGTTATGGGTTCAATACATACTTGTTTGGAGCTACCAGCTTGGTCAACTCATCTTTACTAAGTGTATTATGCGCCGATTGTTACTGGTTGTATCTGTTTAGTTAGGCGCTTTGAAAATGCATACAAGAACATTTTGTAGTTACCTAAACTGCATTTACTTTACATTTACTGTAATCCTTAAATGGCGAATGTCTATCTAAAACTAGGTTCAGCAGATTTGGGGAAACTGTTATAAAAACTGATGGCGAGGATAAATGAAAGTAATTTATAAATTTGTATAATGAAGATAGAAGAATTTATTTATAACTCAAAATGTTTTTGTACAAATAAGGATCGTTTAGTATTTTCTAGAGTAGTAGCTAAAGCAAACGACTGAGAGTTTTGGGTTTTCATGGAGTGCAGTTGCGAGTCTTTGCCTGGAATACGGGTTCACTTTTAAAAGTAAACTGGTAAAGAGAAGCTGGTGATCTCAAATATTTTATCCGAGAGAAGCTCGTTGGTTTATCAGATAAAACTTAGGTTAATATGGTCAAGGACTTAGGTGTAGTATATATAATAATAATAACTAACATTACTGACTACTGACAAAATGATTAAAGTTGGTACGCATGGTATCGTAGATAACCTTGCATGTGACGAAAGGAAAATATGTATAAAACAATTTTACAAGAACATAATCAACTTAATGAGGTTATTTAATCAACACAACTTTTTGTTAGAGAAACTCCACAATATCCGAAAGATTTTAGTCACACTATTCTTAGGTAGAAAACGGTAGCGTCATTGGAGATGGATTCTGTAAATAGGACATCACTACGGCGGATATACTAAGCCTGCAAAAGGAGTAAGTATACAAAAAATTTATTATTTAGACAGTAGTTGGCCTTTTGATTTAAGGACCGAGTAATCTCTTCATTCTTACATGAAACTACTAAATATTTGCTTGGCGTCATCTTGCAGCCTCGACGAAGCAAACCCAATACATGAGCAGTAAATGGCAATCCACGCACACCACTTCATCTGTAAGCATATTTTAAAAAAATTCAAGTGTAACTAGTACACTGTTCTTATACATAAAAAGTTATTTTCAAACAGGATTAATTTATCAATTCATACCCTCATCATCAATCCAAACATACTGAACAGCATTCCAATTACACTCATGTAATCCGATGTGAAATCTTCAAAAACCAATCCTGACACTCTGAACCTAAAACACGAACAAAAATATATTTTTTTTTATTGTTACAGACAGTTCACATCACCTCCTCTCTCCTAAATAATTACGTTTTCCCATCATAAACTAATTTTACCTTCTAATCTTATCAGCTCTTCTTGGGTCACCATTATTGGTCCCTGGTTGCCTAGAGGTTGAAGACATCTTCTACTTTTACCCTTAAAACGCCGGAATGGATAACTTGTCGGAAGCCCTACAACAAAGCAACACAAAAATAATTACCTACAACTTATACCTTAACTAAACTAAACAAATTCGACCAACATAGCCGTACTAATTAAATTATTCTTGACAAACCTGGATAGGTGTGACTGGATTTACACAAGACTAATAATAATTTCACCTTGACTTACACGGTTTAACACTTGCACGGTTTCTCCAAAAAAGGGACTGCAAAAAACAGCTGTAGCATAGTAAGATTAGCAATGCATGTGCGGAAGAGTATTACTTTGGTATGCTTGTTCTAGCCCAACCTACAATGCAAATATTGGGGCATAGTGACACACACCTCTCTATGCATTTCATTGCAACACCCTGTTTAGTAGCGGTGCAGCTCAGAGGCCCACATATGACACGTCAGCTGATGAGGGAAATAAGAAATGTACATATTTTGTGATTTGTGATTGTGTCACAGACAATCTGCAGCAGCCTCACAAACTTTCTTTTTTCCGTGATCATCATGAGAATGTAGCTAATTGAAGTCAGCTGGTTGACTTCATCAGTGATTTTTTAGTAGTGTATTTTAATTTAGATAATCGGAAATTAACTGAACAATCAGGAAAATGAGGCGGGCACATGGTAAGTGGTTTGTAAATAGTATTGGTTTGTTTAATTGTTTAATTTTTATGGTGTGATGGTGAAATGACAATGAGAGTGGAGAGAGATTGGAAGTGAAAGTTGTTGTAGTAATAATAACCGGTTATTTGTAATGGTTATATGTGAATTGAAATGGCGAATGAATGATTTATTTTGTAATTGTTTTGTGTAGCAAATCAATATCCCAACTATGCTGGAGGAATGCAAGACCCGGCACTGGAGACTGAAAATGATAGTTTGACTGATGAGCTGAAAGGGAAGATACAGTCGTTAAAATCTGTAAGTAGAAAGATTAGTGGAAGTTTTGAGTTTTAATGTGAATTAATCATAATGAAGACAACTGATTTGATGTGGTTTATTAAATTACAGCTAACGATAGAGATTGGGACGGAAGTTAGAGATCAGAATAAATATCTGAGAGACATGGTAAGTGAAGAAAGGGTTTTGCTTTTTAACTACTAATTTGTATTACTGTCAGTTGGAGACAATTTATTTTAAAATTGTATTCTTTCATTGATGTAGGATGATGAGTTCGACAATGCTGGAGGATTCCTAGGGAAAGCTATGGGTAGAGTTAAGAAGCTTGCGAAAGGAAGTCATAATCATGTGGTCTTGTATCTCCTCTTGTTCTCCTTCTGTGTTTTCCTATTTCTATGGCTGCTAATTAAATTCTCAAGTTAATGATGGTGCCAAACGGTAATGAGCGAATTCATCAGATGCTATTGATTTGTTCCAAAAATTACTTTGTACAGAAGGTAGGGCCTTGTGATTATGATTATCTTCTTACAATCGTAAATTTCTATTTTGGCTCCGAGTACTGTGTCGTTAGTATGTCAAACCACCTCTTAGTAATTGTGAGGACTACGTAATTAATGAAAACAAATAATTATTTATTTGCGATATCCATATCTGTTATGTATTTTTGTACAAGCCCCAACAAAAATTTTAGTTCGTTTAATAAATCTCGAAAAGCTCGCTCGTATAATTATAATTAATACACGAAGTTTTCATCAGTTTGCGTACGTGTACGGTAGTAGAGTAGACAGAAGGGGATTAGAAAATACAGATTCATATTTTGCGATTATTTTAAAAGTATTACAAGATACAAACCCAGAAATTTGTAATGGAAGAAAGTAGATTTTTATCATAGTTTATAATTGGTACCCAAGTGGTTAGTACGTAAATTGGCAGGTTCGCAAAGGTACTTTCTGTAACGAAACATGTCTTAAGTAATACAATACTAATACAGAATATTACATTTATTGTAATAAAGCCAGTGATAAATATTACGATTTTAACCGTGTATACCTAAAAATTAAATCAAAAGTTTTTTGACTTAGTAAGGTTTACTATATTTATATGATTGAATTTGAGATTTTGATTGCGTAGCGTGTTTTCCGATACACTGGCTGAGCTGTGCGTTTAAAGTTCCAAAAGGTACATATTATCTGCTACTATTCGATTGCGGAAATGGTGTGCGTTCTTGCGATGACTCCAAAAACGCATTATTGAGTTGATCCCGACTTTCATAAACTGTCTTATCAATATCGTTAACATTGCACGTTTCTCTCATTTGATTAACATTATGTAATTGTGTATCACGATCAGGAGTAGAAATATTCTGAAACTGGTGCGTATGTATATCATGAGCATCTTTTACTTTATTTGCGTCGGCAAGTGTTCCAGGCGCAACTATTCCTCCGTCAGAAACGGGATAGTCCTCCGGTCTAATGTCTTCTGGGTTTGGCCACGAAAGAAGCCTTAATCGACGCCTTCTACGTGTTGAGTCACGCAATCTCTCATGCATTACAGATTTTCCTTCCTCATAACGTTGTTTTATGCTCCTTAAAATTGGTTCAACAACACCAAGCAACGGTCGCTGACTTGGCTGGTCTGCCCAACATGACTCCATTATTTGCCAGCATTCCTCATCAAATTCTTTAATTTTCTCTGGTCGACACCCTATTCAATTTCATGAAAAAGTAGGCAACATGATCATCATAGGGTAAAACACTACAAGCAAATCTAAACTTGGCTAAGGGTATGAACCAAATATGAGAAGCTCAGATTAACAATTTTATACCCTATCCAAATATTTTAAGCCTGTGGTATTTCAAATTACATACCAAAATATTTTTCAACTTTATATCTCGGTGAACAAGGCCCTGAGAATGAAGATAACGAATTCCTTCCACAACATCTAATGCAACCTGCCACAAAGACAACAAAGGCTTATAGTATGACGGGAATAGGGTATCATATGTCGCTTTATGGTATAAAGACTCTTGAATTATTCGTACCTGTAATCGTGTCAACCATGGAAGACCAACTTTGATAGCGCAGTACAAATCACGAGTGAGTTTATCCATTATTATTAAAACTGCTGGAATGCCCCCTGCATAACTGTGGTCTATCACGGAGCCACGGACTCTTACTATTCTGTCATGTTCAGGAATGCTTCTACAATTTTCAAATAATTTAATTAATACATAAGTAATTCAGATTTCTACAAATTAACTCAATAAGAAAGGTTTTATCTGCTATAACTTAATTTCACCTCATATAATAAAATTCCATAGCAAGATCATTCCAATGCTTGTCATCCATCGGGACTACAGACTTAACAGCGCAAGGTCTGAATACTCCCCAGTATTCACACGCGTACACGACACCATACTGACCTCTTCCTACTTCTTTTCCGTATGAAGGCATGCCTGTCAACATGAACAAAATCCCTTTTTCTTACTTTTACTTAAATTTGGCAACACGATAGCTTACTATTTTTTTAAACCTTACCGTAGCGTAAAAAATCTATAATTGAGCTAGTTTCCAACGCTAGTCTTGCTAAACGCGGCGCATGTATTTTTCGTAGTCGAAATCCCTGCTCTCCTGTCTTTTCAAGTCTGTCATTATGATGTGCTTCAAGATGTCGAAGAGCGACAATGAATGATTCATGAGAAGCTTTTAGTTTTTCCCGTAATTGGCCACACAGTGTCTTGGCAAGTTGTTTTTGGCACACCAAGTTTAGTCTAAGAATGTCATTAGCGATATTTCGCCTCCATGAAGCATCCACGGAATCCACAGTACACCAAGGCAGTGACTCTAGTATTCGTTTTACCTTATCAATTAACCCCTTTAAAATGGATGAAGACTTATCACTGGAGATATTGATTTGATAGGCTGCAGTAAGTATCTGTGATAAACATAGCAAAAGTTAAATATTCCATAAAAATTTTAATAACTACTCACTACTTTTATCTGCATAGTATTGTCAACTTAGCAAAAATTATTACTTGTTTAAGGGCCACGCTTGCTAAAGCGCTGTCATCTTCAATGTCATTAACATTTCTTTCTAAACTTGATATGCAACGTTCCAATGTTCCGAGAAATGTATCATGAAGGCAGTAGACTGAATTTATTAGCTTCTGAGCAAGAATGTTATTCAGGTCTAATACTACTAATTCCCGAATTTCATCCATACATTGTGAAACAAACTTCCCGGATAACGGTCCTTCCCAATTTCTTAGAAAAGGATCTATAAAGTAGTTAAAATTTCTTGATCAAACCTTGTAGTGATAACTTTGTTTTGCTGTGTAGTTAGCCTATAAGTACAAGCTTACCATCAAACTGATGTCTTTCAGCTTTCTGCAATATATCCTCCTTCCTTTCATTGATTGTTTCAGCAATCAAGGTACACATTTCGTCTTGTTTTTTCTCTGCAATCCTAAACAAACTGTCGAACAATTCTGACTCCTTCTGTCTTGCATATTCTATCCGCTTGGGCGTCACTTGCATTTCTCGAGCCATATCAAACGCAGAAAGAATGAAAAGCTGAAGAAAGTGATTTTGAATCTAAAGTAAAAATACAAAAAGTAACGTTCAGACAACAAATTTACAAACTACAACATACTTGTATTGTAATAATTATGCATTTCATTACATCATGCAAAAAGTCTGCAGCAGTTATAAGCTGTGACTGCAGGTAGTTTCGTACAAACTGAACCAAAATATAAAGATCGTTAAGGCACCGTATAAACCGACTTGACATGGTATCTTTTCGAGGAATAATGCCATCTGCCATGCCATCTACATCAGCCATGGGCAAATTGCCGTCAGTTTCATGACTAAGAAATCCTAAACAAAAAATGGGATTTCATTAGTACATTTTGGAAATATTTTGCGGTTTCTCATTAAAGGCTGCTACATTTAACAAAACAACCTAAAGATTCTAGCTGACTTATAATGTTACTGGACTTAATAAACGAGTTATCCATAGTCTCAGTCCCACGATCACATATAACTCCTTCTGGTGTAAAATGAAACCTTCCGTGGTTCAGAACTTCATTGCGATCCACTTCCGTCAAACCCGATGTTTCTTCAGAAGTGGGCATCCTAATGAAAAAGACAGGTAACTTGTCTGACAAACGTTTGATCAGTTGAAGATGCTCCACATCCTGAAATCATATAAAGATGCTCAACTGAAATGCATGTTTTCATATAACAAACGTATGTTTAAGCCAAAGGTTAAAGGAGAACAAAGAATGAGAGAAAATGACCGTAGAATATAGCGCTATACAGTTACACTTTCACTTACTTCTCTTGATAAACTATCCCCTGCTACTCCATACAGTATAATAGGTGTAGTAGTTTCAAAAAGCTCAGACAGAACCTCCTGCAAGTTCTCTAAGTTTCCAGTAGGCGGAACAACCATTTGTACACTGCTCTGTAGTAGAGGATGCTCCAGGTGAACCTCAACTACAGGATTATCTTCTAAAGGACCCTGCAAGTTTGTGATTTATGCATGTTTATACCTAAGATAAATGTGCACAAAACTAGCCACAGTAAAAATTCATGCAATGAATAATTTATAAATTGATTCATACAGTAACTTCTTTTTCTGGGACAGCCAAGTCTACATTTCTTATTCCAATATGTCTAGATTTCCAATGATTATCCTGAAGATTTTCTACAAGCTCGTAACTGGACCCCAAAGTTAACAAAACCTAAAAATTGAAATTTTAGTTGGTAATGCCTGTCATAATGAAAACTATCAGTAATGTTAAAAACCTTTACAAGTATTACCTGACTCTTTCCCCTACTGTATTTAAAACGAACCATTCTCCATGAAAGTGCTTCCGTTGACTCTTCAACAGGTAGCTGAGTTTGACCAAGGAGTTCATTTACTAAAATAGCCTTTGCACGACAGTTCTGCCCAAGAATTATTACTGATGGAGGCCGTCCAATAAATGCCCGAAGTTTTTGAATTTCCTTAATCTTCCCATCCAAATTTCTCCAGGTGTCTGATATGACACAATCCGACATTTATTTAAACCGTCATTTGCTTTTTCACATACATATGTATGTGTATTACATGGAATTATTTTTTAAATATACCTTTTGGAATAACTTCACTCGTATAAATATCATCCAACGCCTTCAGGGTATCTGAGTACAAGCGTTTCAGCAACACGCCATTTTGGGAAAACCGATGAAATTCAGAACGTAGTCCGATCCTCATTTTCAGAGCTTTTTCCTTCCGGTCACAATATCTGATACTGAAATATGCAACGGTCGAGTTCTGTTAGCAATTCCTCTCAAAAGTATTTTAAAGACTGTATCCACTTTTAAATATGTGATTGCACATGTCAGTCTTAACAATTGGTTTCCACACATTTATTGCTAACGGTTTTTCTTTGCACCCAATGTAAACTATAAACCTAACAAATTCGTAGGAAATTATGTGCCTAAATATCTTTGCAAATTATACTGCGTTCCAATATTTCAAGAACCGTGCTCTCTCACCTTCGCACATAAGACAGCGTCTGGTACTGAAGGACTTCAAAGAAACTTCATGTTAGAATGTAAGCTATAAATTAAGAATATTTTAAAAGCGTATGGATATGCTCTTATGGGTGTGCTGTCTTCTTATAAAAAGATAAGATGGAGATGGAAAAAAATAACATGAATATCTAACAGATAATTTTAACACAACCAAGCGATGCTCCAGTACAATTTCATGAAATACGGATATCTTCTCCATGCAACTATGCCCCCTGCATGCCAAGTACAAGTGACCTGAAAACAGAAGCCGAGATTAACCTATGCGTGTATCAAAAACCATGCACATCCTCATATGCATGCGAAGTGTTTATATCTTAGGCATCATCACCATCATTATTATCCTATAAGCATAGGTTATATAAAAATAACTGTGATGGTCATATATTATATTACACTTTAATCCCCTCCTTGTGACATTTTTTATTCGTCTAATCACCTTTGTAATATATCCCATATCTTTTTTTAAACAACAAGCAGCCTCTGTAAATATAAAACCAATTCATATATAAAGTACTAGATAATGAGCCATTCAACCTACAAGATTTCACCCCAGTTGGTAGTGATGGTCAGAAAAAGTTATTTTGAACAAGTTAATCAGTAAAAGCTATGTTTGACCAATGAAAGACATTCTTTTATGAAAACTTTTAAACTAAACACTTCCATGACGATAAACACATGTAACGTAAAACGAGAATGAATAGATAAGAATGCCAAACACACTATAGGAATGTTTTTATTTCTAAGGTGTATACATATAAAAAACAACCATCTGCGTACATTAATTAAGACAAGCAAAGATTCTGTGACTGGTAACTGGATGGAAAAACGCAGATCGCATGATATCATACATTATAATAACTTCAATGCATTTGTAGTACATCCACAGAGCTTATCTTTACATGACACAACCTTACCCTTAGAAATTACCTTGACGGTATTTTAAGCGACTAAAAAATTAAGCTTCAGTCGGTCGTTCAATTGTCCAGCACAATTATCATTTCTTTCTAGAACTTCTGTGGTGACGAAAACTTGATTTCATTTAGTGTGCGTATTGTAAATATATTATGTAAGCACTTATTATTCTCTACATGCATATGAACATGACGATTTTATTGACGACCCATATTCTTCGCCAAACTTTGACATGAAGCCGGAAGAATTAACTGACGTCATTAGAAAAGTGCATAGGACTAGAAATTTCCATTCAACTAAGCTAACATTCTCCAAGAATATGTTTACACACCTTTTAAAGGTCTGATAAGCAACGAAATGAATAATGGGCACAAGTTTATTCAATATAATTTTAAGTCCAGCTGGATAAACGAGAACTTATTGCATCATAAATAAAGTCCGTACACTCTTTAGTAGTAAGTAGTAAGATGTTGCATGCTTCCGCCTAATCGAGAGTTAATTAAAAATATTGAAAAACAACAAGGTTGGTGACTTTATACGTGTGCAATATCCTTGAACCCGTTGCGGAAAAACAACGGAATAAAATTATAATAACAAATATATACATATTTATCTACATATGTACCTACATCAATGAAGTTACAAATTAAACGATTTCTTATCAGATCAGCATTTAACCCTGTGTCATATTCACATTAAACTCAGGATCTATATGGCATGCACATCTATATGTATAGAAGTTTTAATCCTGAGTACAAATATAGACATGAATGACACATTCATTCAGCCGGAAAGTATGGATCATATAATCATATCCTTGCACCGTTTCCTCTAATTTCATAACATGACTCATCATCTTTATGATGACGACCATTCATTTTGATACTTGGTGTTTAAATGTTGTGTAAATGCAGTGTTTGGTTAATATAAGTTCAGTATGCTTATTAGTAAAGTCTACAGTCTACTTGATTACGAGTAAATTAAATTATAACAACAATTATAGGCACAGCACCTCCAACTGTTAACAGCGTACTGTAACCGGGATTTCAGTACCATCGGATATATGATATATGTATAAAAAATCCAGACTGGATTAAGATTTATTGTTCAACCGTATGTACCCATATGAGTGACATTCCCACATTGCAGGAATAATGGAAACCATTTAATATATACATATGTATACTGGCAGATTAATGCTCTACAAACTCTACATTATATTTATTGATTTTGACATTACCCTTTCCCAGCCCGACCTTCCAATTCTCCCACTTCCCGACCCCGACCTCTTTCGTGGTAACATCTTCCCACGCTCAGTACTTCTTCCTCCATATTATATGTGTTATTTAGTATTATAAAGGTACGTTAAACTTAAACCGAGCCCTCCATTTAAGATTCAATATCATTAACACCGTTGGAGTCTATTGACATTCATCAAGGTTTTCACCGTTAAGTTCTTGCTTAAAACAAGTTTAATAAAACTGAATACATATTTCACTCTTCTCCCAATAGGCTGTTGGAATATATATACAGCAATGACAATTTAAAGTTTGAAATAGCGTTTTCATATACTACGTAATCATGGCTTACGTTATGTCATGGCAAAAGATACGGTTAATTTTAACTGACTCCCTGAGTGAAAATCGGTATTTGACAAATGCTTAGTAAAACTGCCACATTACATACCTATGTACA
>JAHZNG010003001.1:0-21990 GCA_027744375.1 Orchesellides sinensis
TTATGCTGTATAATGTTAGGCTTACTGGAATTTATATTGCAGTGAGGCTCCTTAACTTAAGCCGAATGTCTGTCTGTCTGCACAATACACAGCGACAGTTTGTAAGCGATTAGGTTCAAACAATGAAATTTGATATGACACTTTGAAATTTCAGCAACTACGACGGGGAAGGATTATGGGTATGACATTCCCTAAATCCGTACCACTGTCATAATCTGCTAATGACGTGATGACGTACATATGTATGTATTTATCTAAGATTTTCTTGGTAGTATGAGTGTAAAGTGCAAAATGATGGGTATATAGTAGACAAATGTATAACTGTGTAGGAAAGGACTACGTAAATATTGTAGTAAAATGTTAAATCCTCTCAGAGAAAATACAAACAAACGAAACGATTATTTCACTCACCTGTTGAGAAGTAGACATCGAGTGAGTTCCAAACCTATAGGAAACATGAAAGTAAAGATAATGGTTAATTGATTCCAACGAGCTGCAGAGATTTAGCTTGTTAGCATAATCAAAGGAAACAAAAGTATATATTTGTGAAACAAAGGAAAGTACATGATAAAACACAAAGGTAAGCTCATTATCAGACAATACAAGAATAAAGGTTAGAATCAGAAAAGCTAAAAAAAATGAAAGAGGAGAGTGAAAGAAAAGTTTTTTGTATTCATACATCACACATAAACTGGCCAAAATCTCCATCCCAGAGCCAATGTCCATGCAGTGTCTGGCTAGCATTGAAGGTCATCGCACACAGGGCAACGAGCGTGTCAGCAAGGGCAAGTGACACCACAAAGAAATTTGTGAATGTGCGTAATTTACGATTCATCCACACAGCCACCATGACAAGCGAGTTGCCAAGGATGGCTGACAAGATGATCCCCACAAATACGACTAGTTTGAGAAGCCACAGCCAAAACATGATGAAATCTCCTTATTTTTTATTTCTCTTGGCACAGTTATTCTGTATATATGTGGTAGTAGTTACTTTTAGTATCCACTATTTTTTTCTGGTACTACAGAGTCTGGTGAACTTGTACGGAATACTAATGGATATTATCAACATATATATGACGAGAGAGAACAGACTTGACTCATAAGTTACAATACAATATACAAGAATGACGAGAATGACAACAACTGGCGGAATTTAACGTGGATACTGCGTGAGAGAGTGAATGAATGCTTTTGTCCGATATCTGTATATATGGGTGTAATTTGATGACAGGCTGACGTTGACTTTGTAACCGTTTTTTTATCTCCTTTTCTTTCTCCCTTGTTCCCCACTGTTCATCTTCCTCTTCATCCAATTTTTCATATATCACCCCTTTTTCCCCTCCTATTGTCCTTTCTTTACACAGAAATGCCACTGGTGGGTTCCAGCGTGTGCTTCACGTTTTTTTGTACTATTCAACGGCTCTTTTTCAATACAACACCATGTGACAATGGAGCGGCTGACTGGGTAATATTTAACTGTATAGTAAAAGTTTACACCTAAAGTCGTGCCGGAGGCTTGGAGAGAAATCAGTGTCGAGAAATGACTTGTCACTAAGAGTGCATCAACTATCACAGACGTTATGAGTCAACTTCATTATGTCACTTACACAAGGGAAAATGTGCTGTTTACAGTTGAACGCGTTTTCTGTTTTAAAACTGATCTAAAGTGCTGATAGCATATTGCATTGTTGAAGTTTCACCAGTAAAATGATTCCGTGTTTTTTTGACGCACCTTACTTTTGTTCTTTTATAAAGTCATGCGTTGCGCTATTCCTCGGGTTGGTTAATGGATTCAGGAATGGAACAAACGCAGTGACAGCGTCTAAATAGAAAGCTTGAAGTTTACGTACATATTTTTTACTGCCGGTTGACACTATGTTTTTTGCCACCTTTTTTAGCAACAATATTTGTAATTTGGCATTACAAACTAGAGTCAAACTAGAGTTTTAGAGGGATAGCTCTAAGCCATATGTATTGTATGTAGTACTTTTAGATCATGTAATTTGAAACTGCAAAACACACATCTACTCTACACGAAACCAGTATAAATAAACTTTGTCACCTTTTTTCGCGAGACTATCATCCACAAGGGAATCATACGTAGGGACGCCGTGTCCACTAGTTTTACGACCACCTTGACTCAAATGTTCAGATAAATCTTTTGAAAGTCTCGAGAGAATTTACGGCAGACTGAATTATACATTTCAAGTTGTTACACCGACGTTTACGTGACAAGAAGTAAATGAGGGGATATACCAAGTCAAGTCAAATGGAGACACAGGGAGTATAGTGGACAGCTAAAAGTCACTCTTGACATAAAAGAGAGGTAAATAGACGAACGTAACGAGATGTAAAATACGCTGCCCCTTTGTCACCCCGCACGTTCAAACAAGGAAAAAAACGAGTTACGCAGAATACATTGGGCTGTCCTTTAACTATCGTATAATGCGACGCACATGGAAGCGTAAATTGAGTTTTTCACTTACTTTCACCAAGACAGCCTATAAAACTAGCTATACTACTATATTTAGAATGTTACCGTCACCAGTAGACAGTTTTTGGAGGTGGGCCTCAAAGTATGACTGGGTTTTTTAATGGGTTAAATTTCGTTTTTATTCTAATGGAATCGTGACATTTACTCATGGAGTGAGTGAGTGGTAAAGTGGAGGGTGGAAGATTCAAGGGCAATGAAAGTTTGGCAGATAATTAACAATATTTTATTTAATCATTCATGAATGCTTTATGTTTATATTGATGAATTGATATGAAAAGTAAAATATAGAAATTGCCAGTTTATAAACTTCTTCCACATGTAATTTTTTTCTATTTAAAGTTAATCATCTTGTTTGTAAGTAAGGAGTAATCGGTAATTGTATTATAGCACCTGTACATAATATAGCACACAAATCATACACGCAAGACATGTCCAACGGTTCATCTCACTTTCTCCAAAATTAGTTTCAAGGGAAGCCCCCTTAGCGACATGAAAACTTCTACACAAAAGACAGGATACACTTACTCACACAAAGACAAAATGTTAACTAACCGCCTTCCCTGTAAACTAAGTTGTTCGTTTTGTAGCACCACCGATAGGAAAATCTCCCTCGCTTAATCTTCTTCCGTCGGAAACATGGTTGATGAGATTTGTAAATTTTACTTCTAGTGACGGATAGATCTTCTCAAGGCTAAAGCCTTCAAGTCAGAGAAAATCTTAACTTGGCCGCTTGAACAAGAGTAAAAAAGGAGTCTTGAGTGAAAGCGAATGGAGAGATGAGAAAGCGAGTGAGCTGGAGAAAGCACGGCTGTTGAATAAAACAAAGAAGAAAAAAGACTTTTGTAGATGTACTTCAAAGTATTTTGTGCTGTTAGGAGTGAGCAGTTACTTTGGTAGTGATTTTAGATGAGTGTGTGTGTGTATTTGTATTTTCACTTGTTTTTGGGGCTCGTTAGTTGGCCTTCCTCTTCATCATCTTGCCGAGCTCTTTTGTAACCAGTGCACTCTTTTGCTTAGCTACTTAGCTTTCAGTTACAGTTTTTGGTTTTCAAATTAAGTGCTTCACCTCCACTTTTCTTGTGTTTTAAAAACTGACCAAAATGTCAAGAAGTGGTTGAACACATACTATTTCTGTTTGAGTTGACCGCGTTTTGTGTCCAGCCTTATTTTATCTGCTCAGCTTTCGTTTTAAACTTTTTTCTTTACAGCGGCAGCACAATCAAGTTTGTTTTTGAATATTTTATGCTAATTCCTCCCAAAAAGTATGCTGTAAGAAAAACTTTTTCTCTAGACAGCTTTGGGTTTTTAATGGTCGCTTAAATTTTATCTGTAGACGAAATGTAATGAATATAACTGTGTCAAATCAAGTCTTACATCACTCTTCGGAAAGATAACATTTTAATCTTTTATAACAGCACCATTATGTTTAAAACCAAGACTTTAATTATAAAAGTTATTTTACACAAGCATATATCCAAAAATCTAATATTTTACAATGTCATCCAATGTTGGAGCTCAACCATTCTAAAATCTCCAACTTTAAAAGAGTTAGAAACCCCATTTAGGACACTACTCGTCTGTTTACATTGACATTCATCCTTATTTACTTTCTCCCAAACAGGTATTTCACATCAGCTCAAGTAGTCCACAGAGTCCCTTTTCCAAACAAAAACAAGTCTCACTGGACAATAAATTTGCGGACAAATGAAGCCTAAAAACTGCTACACTAGCAAATAATTTACCATGTGTTTTTCCCTCACTAAATATATAAATGTATGTTATAATGTAGCACCCACGTTGGCTAATATTTTATAACAGGTTTTACTGAATGATACTTACAGTCCATCCCTTTTGATCCTGTCTAGTCTTTTCTGGTGTTACCCAGAAGAATAAAAAATTCCCCAGAAACCGCACACTCCAAAGATATACACATATTATACAATATGCATCCACGAAAGAGTGAGAGAGGCAAGTGGACAAGTGGAGCAAAAGTGAGTGAGTAGCTGACTGACTAGCTATACAAGAGTGAATGAGCGAACCAAACGACTGAGAAGTGAGGGAGTGAGTGAATGGATTTTTTATTTTCTCCTGTAGATACACACACTAAAAGTTTACAACGCTAGAGAAAGCTCAAATATATACTGCGTTGCTCCTTTTTTCCGCCTGTTGTTCATCCCGTAACACTCGCTAAGGATGAGTTTTGTACGGCTATACACCTATGTCCCAAATAAACACAATGAAAAAGTATTTCCTTCTTTTCTCTCCCTCTTATTTCTCCCTTTCTCATACGCACACTTAGTGTTGTACAGGAAAAAACAGGGGAAAAGAGAGATCAGAGAACAGACTAGAGATGGTGGAGAGTGAGGAGAAAGCACCATGTGTGTCTGAGCTCAACAATGAGTGAAAGAAAACTGGTTTCACATGAACCAACCAAACCAACTGTGGTTCCAACCATGAATCCTGTGCATACGGTGCCCTAGTGCCACTTCCCTTAGCTACTGCTCCAAAGTGATACAGCGCACTAAACTCAAGTACAGAGCAAAAATAAAACTGGTCGGTGAAACAAGTATAAAGCTTGTCCTTTATACCTTTCTCCATACATATGAATTCAGACAGAGACACACACACATGCTGTATGTAACTTGTTCGCGATAGCATGCATTTTAAGTATGTACATTATGTGTAGGTATGTATAAAGTATGATTGTGTATGGGGAGAAGAAGTAAATAAGAAAGCTGGTTGATAACTTGAGCTGCTTCTTTTCCTAAAAAGCTTACCTACCAAGTCATGCCAAGCCAGGGAAATAATACTTTTATGCTGCATGCAATATACCTTCCAGTACCGCTTGTTCGGCGAGGACATACACACGTAGTATTATGTTATGAACATTCACAATAACACTTTCCATAATGCGAACGTTTAAGTATGAAATAAAAAGGTATGGAGTAAGGACAGAAGGAGAGAATATGTATTTTAAGCTTGGCGAGTTACATTTTATACAACGAACGCTAAAGCCTTGTTACTTTTTTGTACAGCGTGTGCTCACAGAGCACCCGCGAATGTGGATTCATTCCGTAATGCTACTAGGCTTGCATGAGGGTACATATGTAACTGTATCAAGTTCCATATATGAACTTTCTCCAAGTTTTACAAGAGCGAGACGAAAAATTGTGAGTGAGAGAAAGGCTCAGCGAGTTAAACGGAGTTGGAGTGGAGAGAAAGAGGATCGAATATGAAACTGTAAGTTTACCCTTCGCTTTTTTAGCCGTCTTCCTCTCTGTGCCTCATATTATGCAGAGCGAAAAGAAAAAGGATGCTTGTACACACACTTATACCCTACTCCGTACTCCTCTCTCGTCACTCCAACAGCTTTTCGCTGTAGTCTTTCATAGTTTTATGTGACTACCTCGAGCTTCTTCTGTCTTTTTGGCCTCCTCTTGTTCAACAATCGTTTTAAAATTCTGCTTATGCCTACTTTGTATCGTACAGCAGCATCCGGACCATTACAGATTCGTTGTTTTTAGTAAATATGGGATGGGAATTTTAGATATGAGAAAGCCTTGATCTTTAGCGAAACCGTGAAAAAAATGAGACGCGACCAACGAAACAAAAAATATGCAAAAAAACATGCACATTTACATGTACAACATACACATTATGAGAATATGAAATTGTGAGCATTAGTCAATAACTGCAGCAGAGTGAAAGAGTGAATTCCTCTGACTGTTAGTTTTCTTCCGTTGCAATATATCTGAATAGTTTTTTTTGTCAAGGTCTAGACTAAAACCTATTATAAGCATAAATAGGTATTCGCTCTTTTTCTCCTACTCAACTTTTGTTGGTGCTTTCTCCAGCCTAGACTTTAGTTACTTTCTTCTTTTCTTACAGACTCACCTAATAAACATTAACAAGTAGCATGAGAATAAGAATCACACAAACCTATACAGTATAGCCTATCTGCATATACTCATGACGATCAGTATTTATATTCAGAAGCTGTAATTGTGGGTGAGTGGATGTTATAATAGAGCTGCATACCATGTTATTCGGGGTTTCCTTACAGGAGAAAGAAAAAAAGTAGGTATAAACACCACTTTCATTTTTTGCTTTCCTTAACTCTGTTGTTGCATTCGTGTATTTATGATACGTAGTCTTGTAACAGCTCCCTGGTTAAGTACTATATATTTATTGTGAGTGTCTTGAGTAAACTACATGCTCACAAGTCATTTTCCATGATGCACATACCCAAATATAGATATACTCATATGGAGAAAGTGGTTACTTTTATGGTGCATATATGACGATACATAATAGAATAGATAGAGTTTCAATCCTTTCATGTAAGATAAAAATGGGTGAGAGAAAGCTAGCATGTAAATAAAGACCAAAGCATCTTCTTCTTGTGCTCCCTCCTTATTTTCCTTCTTTTACCATTCCAACTGACTGTAAAAGAAACAGTAAATAAATTGCGGTGAGGAGAGAGACCTCCCAGTATTTTTTATGTGATAAAGGTATAGATTTATTCAGTAGGGTGGAAAACACCACTATTTCTCTCCAGCTCCCCGCTTTTTCATTCTTGATCGTTTTATACCCGAAAGGTTTACTAAATGGTGTATATTCCTTCAATTCTATATCTTTCCTGATGCTACTTCACCACAACACGCATATTTGTTATCCTTCACACTTTCTACTGTAACAGTCTATATAAATGCGCATGCATACAAATGTATATTTTGGTGACGTTTCAACTTTGCATTCCATTCTATGATTTTTTTAGAACTAAGGAGCAAACATAATATAGAAAATATACGGCACACTTACCGTTAGTTAGATGTATAGCAATAATGACAAGATTTACAATTGTAGAATAGCATCAAGCCAAACACTAGCGTGCTAATGTGGTTTGTTCCGAAGATTGCTAAATGACTACTCTGCCGTTGGTAGTGGAGGAAAACAGAGCGCTGTCTCATCGTTCCACATTTGAAAATAGGTGGGATGAAGATAATGATACAAACTGTCTACGAGATGTATACATATATCAAGTATATATAGGTTTTCCATATAGTTAATAGTATGGATGGTTCCTTGTCAAAATCCAAGTCCAACTACTAAACCTCCCCCTTATGCATTGCTATTACCTTGTGTAACCCTAAAAAACTGGCAAGAGAAGAAGGGAAAAGGCACTCCAAAGTGAGAAACGAAGATTAAAAGCTTGATTTTGGACTTAGGACGAGAAGAGAGAGTTAAAACCCACTATAGAATGACTTGAAAGCCTTCGTGTGGTTACTTGGAAAAAGTACTCGCGCGAGTTGGAACAGGTTCTGTAATATTTGCACAAGGAAGATTGGAGGCTGGAAGAAAAGTAGTAGAAGCAGTTGTCGTATTTTTTTGCATCAAAAAGGGGGAAAATGAATTAGAATTACAAAAGACTTTCTCTCTTGTTGGCTTGTTGTAAAAACCCCTTTTACTTTCGTTTACCATCCTAAAAAATAGGGTTTTTTGCGTGTGGTAGTTGTAGTATACCTATGAGAGACACTTTGCTCACAAATATATCTTATTTTGCTCTTTGGGGATGATGGGAAAAACCTGATTTGTGTTTAGGAATGCTTAGGTTAATTTTGTTTATTATTTCGTTGGGCGAATCCGTTGTGATGTTTAGTATTTGATAGTTTTTTATTTGCATTTGGTTATCATTGGATATAATTGGTTAATACCTTTTTTATTATTATGTATGGGAGTTTGTTCATGAAAATCGCAAGTCGTGTGGAGTGTTAATGTCTTGGTTAACTGGATTCTGATTTTGGAAACCTTTCTTTTCGAGCACTTTTTTAAGTCAAAACCATTCATCTCTCATGGTTGTCGCTAAAAACTAAAATCTTTCATTTTCACTCCAGCTTAAAGAAAGTAAGTTACTGTCTTAATCACACAAATCGCATTAGCTAGCATTGCTTAATCGCATTAATGAAATGAAATTTTGCAAGGTTGTCTCATCTGACAAAGATAAAATGTTGACATGATTTATTCATGTTTTTTACTTGATTATATATAGTGAACTTAAACAAGTTTAAATAAACCCCATCTAATTTTTTCTTGTTGAAGACAGCTTAAAAAGTAATGACTTGTACGGCCTTTTTCCTGAATAAGCAAAATAATATGAAATGGGATGACTTCGGAAATCTTTTTTATACTCTTCCTGTTCATTTCTCTGTGGCATTTCATTTTTCCCTGGATTTAGGACCAACATTTTATTTAGTAAACCACGCGGCACACTGAGCCTATTCCAAAACTTGTAAGCCGGTCCCATGCCGGGAGAGAAAAAAAGCGTAGAGTGCATCACATGTATACCTAAGCTCCTACAGTAATCTTTGAAAGTAGACCAGTAGTATACACAGGTTTTTTTCCTAAAATCAACCAAGCTCCCTTATTATTTCCCTAGGCAGTTCCAAGGGGAAAGGTGAAAGCGGAGATGAACAGAAAGTCAATTCCACTTCTTTACAATACTACTGTAGTGATCTTCCTTGAAGATCAGTAGTAATATAGTATTACATGGAATCAGTGTATAGGTACTTGTATACTTTACCTTTTGCTTTGTTGCTAATCAATTCAGCGTGTGTGTGTGTGTATGTACATATTACTAGTATTGGCTAGTATATATATCCATTTGACTCACCCAAAGTCTTACTTGCTTTCCTTTGCTGTTGTATTTTAGTTACGAAATGGAAAAGGGTAACCAAATACACAGATATATGTCGTATGAAATCATATATGCATAATTGCACTGCGGTCACATGAAAAATTGTGTAACAAAAGGTACAAACTCTTGATTTGCATTCCTCTGCCAGGTTTTCTTCTAAAGTGCAAAAGCCCAGGCAAAAGGTTGGTAATAAATCCTTTACAATGATGATAAATAATAACAAAACGACTTCCGACTTTTATTTTCTACTCCGTTGCAACAGTTTTTGAGGCTGTACTCTTGTTTATGCTTAGTTTGCTTTGATGCTCTGCAATTTTGTGTGCATCTGCCAAATAATAATATAACAAGTTTGTTGTATATAATACTTTATTATAATTTAAATTATAAACATAATTAAATATTTCATCGTGTAATATGGTTTACTTGTGGTCTGACTCCGTATAATTATCGCGTTAGCTTGGTTTTTAGCCCAATTCCTATTTAACTCATTAGCAGTGATTGGCAAATCCTTGTCTAAACACGAAGCTTCCTATGGTCTCTAATGAAGTCACGCTGGTGAAATAATGAAAAGCATAAATAGAGGCAAACCTCATATGTAATGTGCATATGTGGCAAAGGAGTAGCTGAGTAGAATATAAACTGCTAGATTAGTATGTATGTATATCANTCTAAACACGAAGCTTCCTATGGTCTCTAATGAAGTCACGCTGGTGAAATAATGAAAAGCATAAATAGAGGCAAACCTCATATGTAATGTGCATATGTGGCAAAGGAGTAGCTGAGTAGAATATAAACTGCTAGATTAGTATGTATGTATATCATGATTGGTAAGTGAGCATGGGAAACAATCAGATTTGCTATAGAATGGTGATTATTTGAGATTTTTTCTTTGCCATGCTTTAGTCTTTTTAGTCAGCCATTTGAGAATTATAATGAGTCTGAGAGAGCTATGCTTCTTGAGTACTAATCAAATAATTTCTTTCAACAACCTATATGCAATTTACTGAAGTATATATGGCCAGCGCTTCAAATAAAATGCCAGAATTTGGCTACAATGTTTGATCATGTCTGCTTGGCTAACTTAAATAATGAGAAATTAATACATTTAAGACTACATTTGGTCAGTACAATACTATTACTTTCCAGTATTAATTAGCAAAACTATGCCAACTTAAGTACACCAACAACAACAATAGGTAAAATAGTGTATTCAGACGTATAAGTAACTGTTTTGCCACTTTATATGTAGCGGAGTGTGAAATTTCTGCAAATTTATCATTTCTGGACGCAAATTAACCGATTATTAGCACACGGTAATGTGGCAAGGTAAAATAATAAAACGGAGATGATAACCCATAAACCAATGTCTTTTTAGTGTACATTTATTATAAGAGGTTGTTTGGATAAGGTCAAAGAATTGTGGACGTACATCATCAGCATCCCAAATATTTACACATGAATGATGATTTTGAGGTAGGAAACTTTTTCAGAAATGCTGGATGACTGAGCACCCCGCATTATCCGCAATGTTATTCTCATTTGAACTTTTTCCATTTTTGTTCTGATATTTTAGTAGACGTGCTTACAGTGGCGTGATTGGTTGTGGGCTTCCGCCTGCACTCAACTTTAAGCTTACATGTGATGGCGATGATGAATCTGTACACATATTACTGGGGCGTATGAGTGTGCCTGACATTTTGCTTGAGCTAGTATTATTTGCTATCATGCATGCAAAGTTTTTATCCTGAGGGCTCATTCAATTTTTCAGACCTTGTTGCTTGCGCTTTCACCACATAATTTCATTTACAGCATCCCACCTTAAAACCAACGTTATGCATCGTTTTATTCAATGGATGAGGTGACTATTCTAATTTAGCAGTTTTCAGTCATTCTTTTACTTTCTCGCTAATTTACATTGACATGCTTAATAACAAGTTGTCTCATTCATATTTAAAAAAAGTCTAGTGGAATATTTGCTGCCTCTAAACCTTCCCTCTATTTGGCTGCCAACTACTCCGATTTAGCTAATCTGACTTTGAGATGAGGAAAGAAGTAAGAAGAAAGCATAATCTGATACAAAAACAAGAGGAAAGAAATCCCCGTCCTAGAGATACGGACTGAACTAATATGCTGGCTTTAAAAGAAGACAAAATCCGATTCATATAAAAGTTAAAGTAAAAAATGTAATTTGACTTAAAGACAAAAACTTAAATCGCAGCGCAGATCTTTTTTTCAATATGTAAGGGAAGGTGTGTGTTCTACGGATGCGGATAACTTGTAACCAACCACCTTATGAAAAAAGTACTTGGTACGGGAATACTACTACGGTTTACACAGGATAACATTCAAATATACTTTATTCAAAGCGTTGTAGCCAATGGCCTTATGTAGTCAACGGATAAATTGTTAGAGCAGGATAATATGAAAAAACAAATGTGAGCTAGTCTAACCAAAGTTATTAACTTGTTTTCTAAGCTTGCTTGAATTACTCAATGAAAAGCGAAAAAACTTCTTACTTTTTACAGAAGCAGACTCTTTTAGACTAAATCCAGATTTTATATTTGATCTCTTCCCCAGTCATCCTTTTCTTGTCGAAGTTTTATTACTTACTGGTTTAGGTTGAGCGGGTTTGTTTGTTTGCGTGGGGGATTTGGAAACGTGAACCGGGCGGAACTCGGAAGAAAGGCAAAATTTAAAGTTTACTTTCAAGTGGGAAGTGGGAACACGTGCCTATCAATGAAAGCTCAAGTATTGGATGCTGCCGCTTTATTTTCCCTTTTGGAACTCAATGAAAGTCCTGTAAAAATGTCTATAAGAAATGGATACCCTTATTATTCAATGATCCACACACAAGGAAATTTTGCAACGGTGGAGACAAATATACAGAATATGAATCTGAAAATTAACAAGACAGCATTGATATAAAGTATTGATGTCTATCTAATATACATTTACAATAAAAAAATAATAATAACCAACCAAACAATCTGGATACGCGAAAGAACTTACATATAATCGTAACCGATGACGATTTCCCATTCCGAGTGACTACACATGCACGTGTACACACGACATTCCACAATATTTATGCGTGATAACCATATCTTTGAATTTGCCGTTGACACATGGAAGAACCCAATAGAGGATAAACCCACCAACTACCTGAAACAAAAAAACGCAATATTTACCAAAGCTTTCTATTTCCGGCCTCTCATTTCTGAAACACTTTCCATCGTACTACTATTTTCAGACAAAAAACTATTTTGTTACGCATAGGTGGAAATTGAACATAAATTGGAGAAAATAGAGGACAAGTCATACGAAGGTAATATGGATATATATACCTTTACGTTATCCAAAACCAACCAACTTTTACGATGATATGATGCAGGCATTACTACACACGCATTCCTAACAACATGTTCTGCCATTTTGTAACATTTGGTGAAGAGTACGAGCAATAAGTAAGAAAAGTGAAGGAAATAGAGAAAAAGCTAGATATTTTCCTTGTGGTCTTTGCATTTTTTTGCCTGCCTTCTCATTTTACACGACTGACTGTACCCAGCAAAACTTCAAAAAGATCATATGGATCAGAACAAATCGAGAAAGTACAGAGAGAAAGAAGACGACGCAAAAATAAAAAGAGTTTGCCATGTGGTATGCAATATTTGGTTTAAAGAATATGCCTTTTTTACTCCTGACATTATATATGTAAGGGTAAAAAGGTGATCATTTTGGCAAGGTGATTTATTGATTCAAAGCTTTATACCTTTTCTGTATGTACAACTTTCTCCCGTTTTTTTGTTATTTGGAATGTGTAATACAATATATGTAGAGTACCGAGATATGTGTGTGTATTATGTGCATAAATATTGATATACATAACTTTCCATAGGAACATATCGTTACATGTCTCTTTTTCAAACATTTATCCATATCCTTCTTGGAAGAGTTTTCTTTTTTGTACCTGCATTTTTTTCTCCCATACTTTAAAAAGGATATAAAGATATATTTTAATGTTTCATGGTCTCTGCCCACAAGAGCGTCGTATTCGCCGGTAGTGTATACGCATTCAGTGGCAGTGGCAGGTTTCCCTGATAAAATTTCCTTTTCCCATATTTTTTGTTCTTATTTTTTGTCTTTTTTCCCTGTCTCTCTCATACAAATGCACATAGCTAAACACATAGAAAGAAAAGCAAACTTGGGAAAAATGCAAACATGCACCGTATACGACTACATCACAAAAAACTCCATGCTCCTTCAGACTGAAAGTATTTCTACTCACTTTTCCTTCTTTTTAAGGAATATTCATGATATTGGAAAGTAAATATGGTGCCAGTTAAAAAAAAAAACTCTTCCAAGAAGGATACGGATAAATTGTTAGAGCAGGATAATATGAAAAAACAAATGTGAGCTAGTCTAACCAAAGTTATTAACTTGTTTTCTAAGCTTGCTTGAATTACTCAATGAAAAGCGAAAAAACTTCTTAAAAAAAAAAACTAGCATTACCATCATATATATGATGCTACAACCACCAACCACCACACCGCTGCAACTCCGGCTTAACGCCCCACTAGAATATATCTGCTCAGTCGTGCATTCATTCACCTTTTTATGTGTAATCTTTATATCCGCTCTCAAACCAGATATAACACGGGACAGAACAAACTCCAATGGGTATATTTGAATTGATGTATCAAATGCTCTTATGTGAGTCAACAGCAAATATACATATATATATATATGTAGACAGAATAATATACAAACTTTCTCCCATAAAGATAAATAATAGTTGTATAAAGACTGAAGGGAGAGAAAGCAAGAGCGTCGTTTGGGCTTTCTCTATCGAGTTCTTTTTTATTATTTTACTTCCTGTGTGTGTTAGTATACACGTTATATTGTATACAATTTTCTTTATCTTGCCAGATATACCTATGCTTTTGAAATCAGATGAATTTTTAGCGGATGAAAAAGGAATTTCACGTTTGGTTGACTCCTTTGTTAAGTGCCTGCTTTTTATGATTTTTGCCATGTGTGGGATGCTTTGGTTTGCCTATGTGATGTAACTGATGGATATGATGATGTGGTTGTGGTGATGGTGGTAGCCGAGCGCTGTTTTTGGTGGAGAAGGATTATATTGAAGGCACTTTATGTTTTTGTGCACTACATATCCTGTTTTTATGAATGTATTTTTCTTTTTAAAAATATAAAGTATGACCTTTGCTTTCACCTCTTTGCGACATAAAGAACATGCTCCCAAATACGAGAAAAAGATAGTATATTATAAGGGCACGTGCACATATATTTAAAGCCTAAATATTAAGAGTGTTTCGTTTGTGTACTTTATATGAAGGAAATGGGGCAGAGGAAAAGGCTGGAAAGCTGGAGTACAGACAATTTTCCTCCACTTCACTTACACTCTGGCTTTACTAAATCACCTTAGAACATCATCCGTGTGTACATCCCCTGTACAAAGTTTCAATCTGCCTTACAAAAGTAAAGTAAACAACTTCTTGGGTACGTGTATATGTTTATGTATATATATAAACACATATTACATGTGTACATGATAACTCCCTTGTGGATTTATGTATTCCCTGTTGGGCCAATTTAACTTTGGATCAGATTTGTTTGATTAAAAGATACGTAGGGTTCGTCATGCATCATTTCATTACTTCCACTCAAATTTTTCTCTTTCACCTTTACAATGTCTTGACTTTCTCCATGCTTTCTCTTTTGTTTAGAACAAAAAAAAGCTAGGGCAGATGATGCTTTTATACGGTTGATTTTTTACTCTTTGTTTTTCCTTCTACAATGATTGCCTTCATGTGTTATGACGCAGAAGATTTTTTATTTTATTTTTTTCTTTGTGCGTTTACACAAACGTAAAAATTGAAAGCGGGATGGTTTTGTCGACTTAAACGAACTTTCATAGTAAGTTTGATGGAAAAAAACAATGGGAAAGTGTATAGGTACAAAAAACCAGCGATAGAAAAATTAAAATGAAAGCTGAATGCACTTGCATTGTGAATATGCACTCTTCCTAAAGATAATTTTGCATTGGTGAAATGACTAAGTATTCCAATATTGAAAGGAGCAACCTTGCTAATCGGATTCCTATTATTAGACCTGAAAAACCTGATCTACCTTTAGCATTTACATTATCTATGAGAACCGTGATAACACTATAATTCCATGTTGATCTCGTTTTCCCAAACATGCTGAATCCGCGACGTTTCAATTGCAGATGCCATCATCATCTTTTATTTAACTGCGTAGAGGATTTCTCGGGCACAAATATTATGGTTAATATGGGTGCCTCTTTTCCTTTATTCAGGATTTCACAAATCTTTCTTGCACGGTTCAGCTGAATTTCTTGCAGGAGAGCAACAGTAGTCCAGTAGTCACTGCATATCAATATGTTTCAAGCACCATAATACAAGGAATAATATATTCATAGGAATAGAATATATATCTATGTATGTCCTTATATCTTACGAGTCTTTAAAACGAATAGGAAGGATATGGGCAGGCCATTTCTGTAGCTTCTCAATGATTCATCTATCCAACTGTCACATTAAGCGATTTTTTATTGTTGGCCTTGTAGGATATTTGAGCCGAAAGTGGTGACATTAAAAATTCAATGGAAATAAAAGTCGAAGGTTGCAACCAAAGCATGAAGAAAATAGTTTTCTATTTCATGAAAAAATTTCTTACTCCTTTTACTTCACATGGGAAGAACTTTTTTTGCCTCTTCAGTATTCTATTGTTAACTGGGAGACTTGCTCGGAAACTAGGAAAAAAGAAAGAATGGAGGAGTGGAACATAAACGAGTCAAAAAATACGTGACAGGAACGTAATAATTTTTATGTGGAGGAGGCATTTGTATATACATAATTTGTGTAATTAAAGTGGGCCACGAATATGTAACGACACAAAGTTTGCGTACTCTTAAAAACATTATATGCCACTGTTTATTTTTAGTTGAATCCACTTGGTGACATTGGTAATGAATGGGATACACTATAAAATATCTCTTATTGTATGTATTGTAATACAGATCTTTTGCCATTTTAACGTAGAATTTTAAATATAAGTTTTAAACACAAAACCAAAAAAGAATTTAGTTGAAAGAATATTTGTTGGAATTTGTAATTACCATTTTTAAAAGGACAAATTTTGTGGGACGCCTGTGAGACCACTAAAGCGATAAAAATCTAGGATCTTTGTGCTGATTTAAAGATTATACGTTGCACAGATATTGCAGAAATACAATGCAGCTTGTATTTGTTTGAGTGATGCAAGACTATACAAGTAGACCAACTTTGTAGGGATAATCCATAAACACACAAGTGAAAATTAATTACAGTCTAGTCAAGCTTCACTCACTATTTAGCACTTTTTATTGAGCTACACAAATTACGACAAGAAGAAGGCGGATGGTTTTTAAAATAAACTAGCAATTCGTTACATTAATTTAGGAACAGCCTTGCAATATACTATCATAAAGGGTTAAAATAGATAATAGAAAAAAAATTAGTTGGGTAAGCTGAGGGACATCATGGTATGCAATCATATATGTATATGGTATGCATACAGTGCTGTTAGTATAAATGCACAACGTCTCGTTGACTACGACATTAATGACATACCAAGTGGAAGGGAAGTATGCAATTATATAGTTTTGATTGCGAAGTTTTCTCAGCAATTCAAGAGAAGAGTCTTTTCCTCTCTCTTCAAATTATTTGCACTTGTCAAGCCAATCAAATGCACCCACTTTTTAGGGTTTCCTTTACTACTCTCTCTCCTTCTGTGAAAACCTACCAAATCCATGCGTATATCTGTAAGTGTGCAGTGTAAGCTTTTGGGTGTGAGGAATGTTTGACACAAATACGGAGAAGCGTCCTAAAAAATAGGAGAAAAGGGCTGTTGGGTACTCCTCCATATTTTGTTTTTGTATGTTGGATGGTATACATTGCCCTCTCACTTTCTCTTGTTGAATGATTACTGGAACTGAAAAACCTTGAATAGTCTCCTCTCTCGCTCTCTTGTCCTGTGAGTCCTCCTCTTTCCCAGTAATACAATTGTAACAAAGTTTTCTCTCAATTCTTCTTCATCATCCTCATCATTTAGTTCAGCACTGGCAGGGAGAGAGAAAACAGAGAGAAAGCTATGCGTGTTATTGGTTTTCTTGGTAGTGTCGTAACAGTAAAGTTAATGAAGTAGCAACACCACCACCAGAAAGAAACCTTTTTATTTGATCCAGACACCAGTTTGGAGAAGTGTTATTGGAAAATAACTTGTTTTCAGGGGGAAAATAGGTTTTCATAAGAATTTCTGAGTTATTGAGATAACGGCTGGGATACTGTATTTTATTGGAAAGTTTTACTGAAGACTTATGTCTAGTGAGTTTTTTTTCAATACCAGAAGCTCTCTAATTTGACGCTGTCGATTTTCAAACATCAGAGGTTCAACAACTTTATTTTATATAGGAATGGAATGCGTATCAAAGAGTTGAAAACGGGTGAGAATGCATTTTATTTCCGGCATTATATTTATGTCTGGGGAAGTAACGTTTGTATGTATACTGCAAAAACAATCCATCAAAATGTAATGGTTTAGTAATGTGATAATAAAGACAATCAATATTGGATCAAAACAATGCTTTAATTTTAAAATATTCACTTTTGTTTTCACTGTTTGACAATTAAATTATTTTTTATAAATAAATACGGTGAATGGAATTTTAAAAGATTTAAAATATATTTATTTATTTTAGAATGTTAAAGAATGATGGAATTAAAAAAGAAAATATTAGATGAAGCACTATATGAAAAGTGTATTTTAGAAGTAGATTCTGCACTAGGTGGTTCGGTCAGCAGAAGCAATGTTCCTATTATAATTCTTCGTTTGGTTGAGTCCGAAGCTCGTCAATAACCTACAAATAAAATGAAAAATAAAGAAATTTTAAACATATAAATTTTCATAATGTCAATAAATATTTTAATAGTAGACACTAATGTTTACATACAGAAATCTTTGGTCCAGATTCTTCGTCTAAAGATCCAGTAGTTTCATCAGAGCTTTCAGGAATCTCGTCATGTAATTCTTCGTCCCCGAAGACTGAATTGAGGTAGGCACTAGTATAACCTCCTTCTGGCGTCAAAAGCCCTAGCGTTATTGTAAGGTCTCCATCAGAACTGGTAGAAGATCCTTCTTCAGTAGACTCGTTTTCTTCCAAGTTTAGTTCGTCTTCGCTTGGTATTTCTTCACTGCCTACGTTATTGAATCCAGAATCTATTAGGTTCGACATGGATGTCTGATGAGCCATCATGTTTATTCCGTCTATCAGATCTAGGTCACTGATATCTGGACAAAAGAAATTACCGGAATCTTCGGGCTCCTGGTTTCGACAGCTTTCCGTCGTTGACTCAAGTCGTGCAGCTGGTTGGCGTTTGAAAACCTCTGCATTCTGCTGGGCAGTCTCGCGGGGCTGCGATTCCACGGCTCTCTAAAGTATGCATATAAGTTTACTTTTCAAAAGCATGGTATATTTATGCAGGGTAATAACTAATTTCAATAGTTTAATTTGACCGTTAACAGTTTGAAAATTATTTACCTTCGACCTAAAACGGGTTAAAAAATTCCCCATAATGATTTTTAAATAAATTTAATTATACGCAACTGCAACGTATGGGCACATAACGTAGTAAAACTAGTTGTATGAGGGTAGTATGGCTTGGCACCATTGACACCATCATTTTTGGCAAAACCATCACGACTTTCCAGTATTCAAACAATGCGAGCAGTTCCAAGAACACAGTTCATCAGTCTTTATGGGTGCTGCTGTATACGTGTCCGATAGCATTCTTACTGTATGCTTATAATTATTATTGGTCCCAGTGGAGCATATTTAGGGTAACAATGGTGTACATGAAAAATTGAAATTGAAATAACTTTTGAAGGCTGAACATAGGTGTCATTCATTGTTACCTCCCAAGCATTTTGCATTGGTATGCAAATTCAATGTAAGAAAAAAGTAGATTTTCCGGAAGTGTCAAAAACACCGTTGGAATTCAAAAATGTTAATTTTAAACATAGTAAATTTGTTACACACTCATCGTCCCCCTGATCTGTATTACCATCTAAGCTTACCAGATTTGCATGCATAAAATACCATAAGATGCAAACATATCACGATCAACTTTACCACAATACAGCAAATGTATATCAGTAATGAAAGGAATGTTTCGAAAATATTTCTCCACCACATTACGTGAACTACCACCACACAACCTGTATCCGTATTTCATGTGTAAACGAAAGAATTTCAAGAGTAGGATGAGAATGTTGGATGCAATGGAATTCCAATCTTCTGTACATACGCGAATTGGCATGCTTTTCTACAAACTGGCATATTATCTTCGCTCTGACTTTCATATAGAGATCATCCAAAGGGATATTAAAGGCGTGATGTACAGACACTGTATCGTAATCATGCAGCGTTACTCTCGTCAGTTTATCTTTAGACTCTCTTTTGGATTCATCAGTGCATTCCAGAAGTATGGATGCCTAATTGGTTCTCTAGTTGAGCTTAGAGTTCACTCACAACTAAGCCGGTACGAGAAATTGTACTATTTTAACTTACTCAGTTTTATTGAGCTTACCCAGGTCCTGCCGGCAATATTTTGTGTGAATAATTTATTAAATGACGTAATTTAAGAAATGCGGCTTACATTATGGCTCGCAAAATGACATACCTTCGCAATGCCTTCCGTTAGTTTATAAGCTATTTAAAAGCAGCTGAGTAAATTTTAAAAAATTCTAACTTTATTTAGTTCTTTTTTTATTTTTAAGGCATCTTTGTTGAATTTATTTTCATCATCATACAATGAAAGACAAAACGATTGCGATTTTGAAGAGGTTTGCAGCAATGTAGCATCTGAATTTTTCACCATTTACAACATTTTTGCATACTTAAATAAAACCAAACTTTAAATTCTATTTACAATCATGAAGAAGACGGTTATCTAAATAATTGCAAAAATTAAAAGGAGGAGGAAGCGACATGCTGTAACCGACTTAACCAACTATCAATATCTTATTCGGTCACGAGTTTTTATCACTTTTAGATTATAGCATTGCATTAAATGCAGCAATGCAACCAAAAGCCCCAACTTGTATAGATTTTAAAATATTATGAATGAATGGAATTTGAACTGATACAATATACTGTATCTATATTAATATAGGTTGCCCCGTGGCTCAACATTGTAAAAATAGATCAAACTGCTACAACAGTCGCATTCCATTCATAACTTAAATAAGAAATACTTTGAATTACTTTCGTCGCTTAAATATAAGTATGCCAGTAAGAGTAACATCTTCCAACATGGGAAAGTAAAGAACGAAAAGTAATCGGATCGGAGAATATTACAGGTCTAGATCCAAAGATTTGGTTATGGTTAGTATACATGGATTCTTTACCAGCACACACACCTTGTACAAGTTTAATATATTTATGAACACAAATCTGCTCTCTCCTCTATAATAAACCAATTCCAATTGCTGCCAGCATCACACACATTCCATGCAAACAAGTTGGATCCTTATCTCTTTTCTCTGACGAGAGGCAACTGCTCTTGCATGCATTTATGTATTAGGTATTCAGTCGGAAGTACGTCTGACACAGAAAGAAGGGTGAACCAGGCTTGTGTGACAAAATGCTATGAAATTATGGAGATGATTGACATTTCAAAAAGAACCACGAAATATTAGGCTAATACATAACACTTGCACACATGTCTCTCCTAACAGGACAGAACACTACAAGTATAATAATCCTTTATTATCTAATAATAAATTGAATACTAAGTTTTCTAGAGCTTGAACACGAACATCTCTCTGCCACACATAGTATTTGTTTAAAACAGCCAGGCAAACCGATTGCATCAACGTCAACTTGTGAAAAATAGACAACATTCTTTGCATTCCACTCCACTAATTTTACTGTGCTATACTCTCTAGTAAAATTACGTTGCGTTATTGACAGCATGTATCCGGATCCGAAAGGATAATCCTATTCAAATTGAGATCGGAGGGAATAATCATAAAAACCCTGCTTGAAATTTGCATACATTTCCGTGCAAATGGTAGCACCAGCGTACTTCTACTCTTTGTGTCGTAAAAAGCCAAATTATTATCAAACGTACATCAATATGATGCAGTAGTAGGAGACACAGTGAATAATTTTTAAATGTTTAGCATGCACCCTAAAAAACTCCGCATAGCATTGTGATACAATTGTACGCTTATACTGTGGCAATGCATTGTTAACTATGTGATTGAATAAAAAAGATAGTTTTTGGTATGGATGGATTGAGTGGATGAGAGTAGGCAGTTTCGTTAAGTTATGGCATCAATAGAGAAAAATTCGATATATCCTGTCACAAGATTGCCTACACACAAGAGCAAAATTTGTAAGTTTGTAAGGTATGTATGAATGTTTGTATGTATCAGTATTATTTTGCAAGTTGTGGTTGTATACCTTATATACCTCTATACAGCCAAACAAGACAATGTAATAAAAGATCATAAAATTATCATTACGGAAGGAGCTGAACATTAAAGTGAGCACAATTGAGGACGTCAAGCTGGTGCTTAAGTGGGATTGGAATGTGCCAATGCAACGCAATGTCATGCCATCATCATACTTATATGCCCACCTCGCCATAGAGAACTTCTTGATGCTGTTTTTCTACTATCTCGCGTTTTATATAGGATTACTCCGATATTACAC
>JAHZNG010003002.1:0-16333 GCA_027744375.1 Orchesellides sinensis
TCGCATGTTGCCATAAAACACGGCCGAGTCTCAGTTGCGCTTAAACTTCTTCCTCCTTTATCAATTATACTGACCACCTACAACTAATCATGACCTCTACTAAAGTCAAGGTCCAATATTTCATCGATTTCTTACTTGAATAACATCAAATTTGCTAACTCGTGGCCATCATTTAGTTAGCAATCAATTAATATTCATTTCCTAAAGCTACATATTATACATACGTTACATATCATATTCATATTCTGCAATATTCGCATGCAAATTTTCCCTAATCCATATTTGCATGGCAGCCTTTCCATTGCGACATAAAAACTAATACATAAAATTGTCCCTAATAACTTCTGGTTGAAGAAAGAATATAAATGGCTTAATCCACATTATAACATTTGCAAACGAACAACTTATATAATTTTAGCACGGCCTACAAATGGTTTCTACAATCCATTAATTTACAATTGCATTACACGTGTCATTAGGTTGATAAGCTGAACAACCTTATCACGTGCCTTCTTAAGGTTATACTAACTGTCAACTCCCATACATATCTTATCAATTAGCATCTCTCTCCACACTTTTGCATACCCGCAATTTCAGAAACCTTGTTCGGAAGCATACCAAAAGTTCGAAATGTAAAGTCCCCATATAACCAATACATACAGCAAGTAGATGAATCAGATTGGCTTGCTTCCATATATTGTGAGTGAAAGGAAGTAGGAAATGGATTTACATGACATATTCGATGATAGAGGTGGAGTAGCTTTCATGAAAGATTCTTTGTTGATACTGCAACCCATAATACCTACTGCCTTTCGCACACACACAGAAGATGAGCAGGGAACTGTTTACATAGATACAAACGCTCAAAATTGTGTAACTAGGCTGGTTGTTGGTTTCACGCATATAACTATCTTTTTCAAAACTCACCCTATGTTATATATTATCCCCTCATATGCATTCTCCTCATTCTGTCGTCGTGCAAAGTACAAAGCAAGGTGAATATGCTGCGAAACCTCCTCTACTCTGTATTGCAGAAGAGTATGATGAAAACCAGTTAGAGCCTTGCATATACACTAAAAAACTCATACCTTAGATTGTTATATTTTTTTGGAGATTTTCTTTGCCTGCTTGTTACCATAAGAATGGTCTTGGACTTACACGTACTAAACAAGGCAAGGTAAAAAAATCACCACAAGATCAACCTAAAACATTCACCATATGCAATACGTTTTGTGTTCTGTTCCTATTATTGAACGCAGTTGGTGAACATTGAAACGACAACAAGAAAAGGTCTGTTTTATCCATCATCGAGAGATCACCATATAATATTATCTGCATAGAAAGCACATATACACTTTTGTGTGTATGTTTTCATATGTTGGTATTGGTTCATTTTGTTTACTAATTTTGAGGTAATAATGATGATCAGGTTGAGAAGTTGATGATAGCATGTGTAACAAATGCAAAAGTAACTAAACAATTTTTTACCAGTGTTTTTTTATTTTCAGAGACAGATTTCATCTAGAAACTCACGCATACCATAAATTATGCATTTACACTAAAGAAATCTTGTATTTAAGACAGTTTGGGTAAAAACAATATAGTAGCTTTTCAATACATAAATACGCAACATAAGCTATGATGATAATGATAATGCACACAGGTTAATAGCAAAACGGTGACAACAACAAGTTAAACTGAGAGTTGTACAAGTGTATTTGTAAGTGTTGTGTTTGTACAGAAAGAAGGAGATTATCAGAGAAATTAGTGCAAATGCTCTCAGATTTACACGAGCATAATTATTTAATTCAAGCTAACATGAAAACAGTATGAGACAACCATTACCTCTCACTTTTACGGAGTGGTTATCTTTTAATCAGTCATCGCAGTCAATAGTGTGCATGAAAAAGTGATCTTTGGGCAGGAGAGAGAGTAGTAAGGAATGGCGTGTTGTTTTAGTTGGGCAGATAGTAAGCAACAGAGAGAGTTATTTATGTTTGGTTAAAACGTTTGTGTGGACTGGTGAAAGTTTTGGGAAACAAAGGGTATAAAAGTAAGGGTGAAAGTGGTGTGTACTGTTGGAATGCTATTTTAAAGTGAGAGAAAGTAGATGGGTTTAGTTTGAAAAGATTGAAGTTGGATTGAAAGGATGGAGATTTAGAGACCAATCGATATATTTAATTCAAGCTAACATGAAAATAGTATGAGACAACCATTACCTCTCACTTTTACGGAGTGGTTATCTTTTAATCAGTCATCGCAGTCAATATAGTGTACATGAAAAAGTGATCTTTGAGCAGGAGAGGGAGTAGTAAGGAATGGCGTGTTGTTTTAGTTGGGCAGATAGTAAGCAACAGAGAGAGTTATTTGTGTTTGGTTAAAACGTTTGTGTGGACTGGTGAAAGTTTTGTGAAACAAAGGGTATAAAAGTAAGGGTGAAAGTGGTTTGTACTGTTTGAATGCTATTGTAAAGTGAGAGAAAGTAGATGGGTTTAGTTTGAAAAGATTGAAGTTGGATTGAAAGGATGGAGATTTAGAGACCAATCGATTGACAGTGCTTATCACGGTTACGTCGTTGTAAAGGAAGAATAGGTAAGTTAGTGTGTTTTTCAGTTGTAAAAATAAGTGGCATGTTCAAAGGTCCTTGGAGTTGCCTGGGAGTTGTCAGTATATCCGAATTAAAGATGGATATATATTGTGACTTGCTCATGGGCTTATATTTATACTGATTACAGTTGATTTCTTCATAATAGTTTTTGAATGAGTTTGTTTATCTGAATGCACTAGAGCATTAGAGGTATGCTCTTTCATTAGAGAATATTGAAAAGGAAAGGTCAAGTATGCAATCAGTCATATTTGTTAGGCAGGAGATGATAACAGCCCTTCCTTCTGGATGAAAGTATAGTATTATGCTTGTGAGGTGAAACTGTAGACAAGACTGCAGACTGCAGACATGCAATCACGTTGGATTGTTTTATGTAATAGTTGAAGAAGTTTGGTACAACGTATAGTAAGTAGGGACTTGCAAAACAGAATATCATCATCAATTATAATTTCATTGTTAAATGGTATTAGTATCAATATTGTCATTGGGGATGTGTTCATATCGTGGGCTCGTGAAGCTTTCCGATTGTTCAGGGTCAGGAACATGACAGGATTTCCGTTTGTTAGTACGTTTATGTCTGTTAATTGATTTGGTCATTGAGATTAATTGAGTAGCTGTCTACATATTTTATGTTAGCATGCAATATTATGTCGGTCATTTTTATGAATTGGGGAACAGTTGGAATAAAAAACTAGGGAAGGTTGAGGATTGGAAACTTTGATTTAGTGCAATGTTTTTTCATTAGATTAATAGACTTGTATTAAATATTGATTTTTGTTTCCCAATTCACCTAGTTGTTTCCTCTTCTGGACACTTCCAAGCACATATGGAGTTAACAATGTACTCCATGTCAGTGTCAGTGTCACGCAGTCAGTGACCTTGTAGTTGCCTAAGCAATGGCCACAGCCTAGGTTTTGTTATAAAAGCAGAAGCACTAAGATTTGCAATTCTCAGTAATTCGTTTGCTCTAGCTTTAGGAAGTGTTTCTCTCGCTTTGAATCAAGCTTAGCTGTGGTCTTTCCTGCTTAATTGTTGTAGAAAAGGGGATTTGTGTTTAGCAAGTGTTTAAACTATGTGTTCCATTGAAATCATCAATGAAGGTGGCAAAGGTTCTGATAGAGACGAGGATGAAGATGAGGCTGGTAAAAGTTTTGATAGTGAAGAAGAGGATATTGAGTCGGGTAAAGTTCATATGAAAAGTAGTATGTGGAGACTAAAAAGTAGTGTCCATATCATATCTCTTCCGAAATTGGAGACTTCATTTGTTATTCTATCCAGCAAGTTTCATAAACAAAAAACGTATTTTAATTTTGTCTTTCAATGTTTCTTTTTATTAGTTAATCAAGAGGAAAAGCGGTCTTTAGGAAAATCACAAATGGTTCTTGTAACAATGAAGCGAGCGAATGACCAAGGATCCCCACGATTAAGGAGAACTCACGTTAAGTATTCTGAGGTTCCGCGTGCACAGAATTCCAGCTCTATTGATAGAGTTCACCCCAACACATTCTGCTTCAAACCGTTAGTCTTTCAGGAGTTGAAAAGTCAGCCTATTTCCCCATGTACCAGTACCCAAGGTATAAAACGACCATTTAAGATTAAAAATATAGACAAATAGTATCATATATTGTATAAGGGTTTTTAATTTTTGTTTTTAGCTCCGGAACCTCGAAGTGGCCATCGAATTGTGTGTGACGATGCAAACTTATACTCCTTCGGTGGATATTTAGAAGTAAACGCTGGTTTTTCACAGCCGACGCATATTCTTCAAGAGCGTCATATGCAAAGATTGTTTGAAGAAGTATGTAAATAATACATGATTCATGAAATTTTGTACAAAATATGTAAGTTTTCTGTGAATGGTACTACTATTGTAAATGTTTGTGTTGTTTTCTAGTTGTGGTGCTTTAATTTTGCTGAAGGACAATGGAAATATTTACCCACAGCAGGGAAAGCACCGAAAGAATTAGCATCACATTCTGCAATTTTGTATGGCAATTACCTGATTGTGTTTGGAGGGACGGGTACTCAATCCAAGCATGTCAAATAAACAAATCATCGTCGTAAAATAGATATCGTTAATAATAAAAATGGCTTATACAGGTGTACCATTTGGGGGGTCTTCATCGAACAAAATGAACATATGTGATTTGAGAAGTCTCGTATGGAGAACAATTGAGACCACTGGCGAAGCTCCAACTCCGCAGTATGGACAAGCAGTCGTGCTGGATAACGCCACGCGATCATTCTACGTTATTGGTGGGACTACTGGCTACGATTACTCAATGGTGAGTATATAACCGTGTTTTAAAGTGAATCGCTTAATTTAATGCAATATTCAATGTATGAAATTTTTAATCGTATTTAAATTATTCTTGTCGCAGGATATTCACAAGCTAGATTTAAGAACAAGGAATTGGGAGAAAATTTTTGTATCTAGAGGAGATAGCTCAGAACCTCAGCCGAGGTATTTTAAGAAACCATATATAAATTCATCATTGACCAATTCATGTCTTACAGCTTATAAATACTAAGTGAAAACTTGAATTTTAAAATTGTGCCAGGTACCGACATGAAGTAGCATTTGATGGAGATAATATTTACATCTTGGGAGGAGGTACAGCAAGAGAGGCTTACGAACTGAAATCGGTGCCTACTTTTAACTTGAAAACGAGAGAATGGTTAATGCTTAAGACAAAAGGCAGTGCAGGTACCCGGGCTGGTGTTCAAAGGTTCCCGTTTCCGAGAAAGTGTCAGGGAGCTGTTCAAAGAGGAGATGGTATGGAAAGCCACTTATGCCTATCAATATTATTTGTTTTCCCCAGCCCATAAGCGTCGCGTAATTTTACACTTCACCCTTGTCTCTTTATCTGTTACAGAAGTGTTCATTTGTGGTGGCTACGACTCGAAAAACATTTTCATGGATTTATGGAAACTCCATATTCCGAGTATGCAATGGTATGTCTTACCTGTGAAGATGCCAATACCATTGTACTTTCACTCGACAAGTATAACAACGGTAAGAAGCAATCTTAAATATGAAATAATAAACAACGCATTGACAGCCTAGATATTGAAATAAATGATGACGTGAAACTACTTTGTATTTTTGCAGGGTGGATGTATGTATGTATTTGGTGGTGTAACGCACATCAAAAACAACACAAGGACAAATAGAGTGTTCAAAATATGGCTAACAGTTCCAAAGCTAAAGGAAATCTCTTGGGAGGCTTTGCTTCATTATCGAAAAGACATTCGCCAAAGAAGTCGTACATATTTGTTGAATACTGGGATTCCAGGTGAATTTGTGAATAGAGTACATCCTGCTCCGCCAGGTGGACAACCTGACGCAACAGTTGAAGCAAAATGGGAATCAGACATTATTTTGATGGATGACAATGATGTTTAGCCGCGCGTACGCATTCGTTTGTCGCAACTTGTTTTTTGTATCGAAAAGAATCTTTGTAAAGTCTTCTTCGCGTGTATTTCTCATTGTTATCAACTCTTCTTTCTCCTCGCCGGTTACATTATCCAAGCTATTGGTTTCCGTATTGTGCAATGAAGCGAAAAACTTAAACGTGAGAGATTCATCCGCACTATTTTTATGGTCTAGAAATACAAAAATCGCAATTTGTACAGCTAACTTTAGTCCAACTCAATTAAGTCATGCTGCTGTGTATACATTATTTTTAAGTTGTTTGGTGTACGTGGGGACAATTATCATTTTGTTTGTGAGTAAGTGGTTAATTTTATTTAAAACACGTGGACTCTCTCGTTGTATACAGCTAAATTTTCTTTTTCATCAACGTTATTTATTAAACCTTCATTGTTAGCAACTATAAACGGAGCTATACAGTTTGACGTTAGTTAGTTAATAATAAGTAATGCCCACCTGAACTCTAGCCCCATTGGGCTTCAGTTTTAAAACTCATATAAATATATGTATAATGGAAAGTATCTAAATGGTACAATGTGAAAAATCTGGAAGTAGATAGTAATTGGGACGAGGGAAATTATCTAGCGTTTAAATCTTGTAGAGGTATTTGTAGGCGATATTAGGGATTTATTGGGAATACAGTAAATTGGCATAATCGATAGTCCATTGATTTAATAGGTTTTATTGACTTAAAATATTTGAAGAGTATAATAAAACTTGTGACTGGGTCAATGTTCGCTGATCCATTATTCTTTATTGATCGATTTTTAAATGTTCAAATTTAATAATAATTTTTAAACTAGAATCTCAATAATTTTTAGTAGTATGATAAAGCTCCCGAAAATAGCCAATAATCAAAACTCGATAGCCGAATTTACTTAATTTGTGGAATAATTTCATTAAAATATAAACTACTAATATGTCAGCCAGCCAGTAGCTTAGACACTGGTTAAATGCAAATTGAAATCTGTATAAGCAGATATGCTTTCTGTTATGAAGTTTATGTCAGGAGAAAGATAATGGTTGTTTACAGCTTCCATTTAAAAGCTAATAAATCAGATTCTGTTCTTTTAGAATAACGAATATTTGTGTCGTTCTAATAATTTACGATATAAAAGTTTTGTCGTTTCCATTTTTACAATTTGATGTTTACTTGATTTAGTGTTGCTTATGTGCACTTCCTTTATACATTAAGAAAACAAATTAAAATGTCAATGTTTTAGTAATTTATCAGCACAATGTTCGTAAAAACCAAAAATGCTACGAAATTGTGTAAATACAATGAAACCACATTCGCAATAACTTTCATGTGCAACGATCTAGAACTGTGTACCTTTCTACTTATATTCTACATAGTATACTTGTACGTGTCACCAGTGGATTATAATGTTATCTGTACAACAGAACGTAATTCTAGTTGAAATCAAAGTTTTTATTATTCGTGTAATCAAAGTTTACATATGAAGTGTGTAATTGCTGTAATTCTGTAGTTACAGTTACAACAGCAGTATGTAATTTCGATATAATCAACGGCTATTCTTTATTATTTCAAATTAATCTTGTAAAGCTAAACAATAATACTGTTAAATGCGTTCATCATAAGTACTAATTATGATGCAATTGTATGTATGTCCGTATTCAGTACTCCAAAATCTTGAGTTCACAAGAATATGGTCTCAATCTAACTTTTAGAGTTTGGCTATTTCTAAGGCATAATTGTAATAATAATAATATCTGGTAGATATTATTAAAAGAAATTCAAATTCTGCTTCTGACTGAAGGTGAAGAAGGTGGAAACAAAACTTGTCGTTATTAACCCTAACTTTGTGTAAGTTAGGCATGGTTTTATTATATTTATTGCATTATTTTTGATGCAGTTTCCTTTATAGTCTTCTGCAATATATGGGTCATATTATATTAAAAACGAAAAAAGGTATATGTTAGGTGGTCCTTTGTTAGAGTGGTCTACCTTATTGTTTTTTGTTAAAATGTATATATTCGTGCATTACTTAGGTATTTGATGTACGTTGCGTAAATTAAAACGGTTAAATCAGTCGTATCGTAATAACCGTAATTCAAAAAACACATTATAAATTTAAGCTAAATAGAACCGTATTTGTAATAAATGTCATTATAAGTAAACCAGAACCCCGTGTTTTATTATTTTGAAAAGTACATACATATATGCATGCATACTAGAGTTCAAAAAAGATAAAATTATTTATTAATTGAGAAAATATGTAGTGCGGATATCATGGATATAAACCACTTATCAGAAAAAATTTAATTATGTGATGCTATAGCACATATTCACCTTAGATGCAATGCCCATAAATATAAAATGAAACAAAGAAAGCTGAAAGCTACGCTATTACGTTTAAAACGGACTTAATAAGTGGTTCATCTATCCATGGCAAGGGTCAAGTCACATAGTCACATTCATGGCATAGCATCGTATCGTGAGTTAGTTTAAGTAAGAGTCTATGCATACAGAATCGGAGACTAATCATGTAACACTGAAAAAGTCATCGACCTTACCATTCATTTAATTTTAAACTACACATTATAGACTTACAAGTAATCATGATTTTAAACACAAATCAGAATTATTAAGCTGAAATGAAAGAAATCGTTGTTTTTTACATTTTGGGATTGGTTGTCAATTATGAATTATACATAATAAATGGTATGCCAGTAATCAGTAAACGTCTAGCTGTAGGTTGCGAGGGCTATCGGAATTTTGGTACAGTTAAGGAATTTCTATAATTGATAAAATGATAATATTCTTAATACGGAGCGAAATATTGCTTTCTTTGTTAGTTACGCATGCAAGCAATCAGCGATAGCAAACATGGAATAACGTTGAAAAACATCGATTGGATTGTTTTGTATGGATCGGAATTGAAGTCTGTATTCAAAAGTCAAATTATTCACTCGACAAAGTTTCAGTATTTCAGGTCATTGAATTTGAACTTCGAAGTCTGTGTTTGCATGTAATATTATTATCAAGTTATTAAATCTGATATACAAAAATAATATTATGCTTATGACAATAACTCGCATAGTTTTATTACTATGAGTACATGACGCTTTTTTTTATATATAATGACTTTGGTCCAGCTTCTCTATCTAATATAGTGATGTACTTAAAACTGTTATGCCATTCCTAGTTTCTCCATACAATCATTCCAGCATGCCTCTTATAATGTTAGTTGGATTGTGTCTCATCAGACTACCTATCCTATTCCTTCCAAATTCATGAAGATAAAATAACTTGTTTGTGTATTGCAAGATATGGCAAACAGCCTGCAAGTAACTTTTTAACGTTCACAGATCTTTACAAGGTCATTCTCTTTTGACAAGATTGTTTGCTTTTATTTTGCTCGGCAGCTTTAATTTGTTTACATTCATGTCTTAAATGTGCAGCAGGTCCCTCTGATCACATTAATAGAGTTCCCTAAATAATTTTTCATTGCATAAATTTGTAAAAGTTCTTCTGTTTCATTAAAGCATGTATTACATTGCAGATTTGTTGTAATTAATGCCCTTTTCATAAGCTCCTACTTCAAAAGAGGATCATATTGCTTGAAAGGAAAAATAAAGTTTTGACCTTAACTGCATCGAAATGGGGTCATCGCAAAGTGACTTGAAGTAAGACCTTACTGAAGTAAACCCTTAATTAATACTGTGCCTTTTATATTAAATACGTTTTCTTTGCGTTTTCAGTCAATCAGACCCGGTAAACAATCAGACAATTACATTCAGTCTTAACAATAAGTCTTATACAGGTAAGCTATGCCCTTTGGACTCTACAATTGTTCTTTCTTAAATTGCATAAATGATGGCATGCAAATCTTTGCAGTCAACCCTAAAACCGTTGACAAAGACATAGGCCCTGGGTACAGGCTTGTTGATTTCATTCGGGAAAAAGCTGGACTCACGGGAACAAAGTATATGTGTCGTGAAGGTGGCTGTGGCTGCTGCTGTGTCACAGTTAGAACCCGGGATTCATATGGAAAATTGGATTGCAAATCAGTCAACTCGGTAAAGTTAACATACCATCATCTCCCCAAATTTAGATTAACGATTTACTATTTTACCTATGTTACGGAAGTAGGTATCTATGTAAGTCTATGAGACATTGCAAATGTTGTTCTAAATGTATTTCTGTTTGATGCTCAGTGTTTAATTCCATTGTTTTCTTGCGATGGTTGGGATATTATCCACAATTGAGAGTCTCGGGAATAAGAAGACAGGTTACAATCCCATTCAACAGCGATTGGTTAAGTTTGGAGGGACGCAGGTGTGGATTATCATTTGATATTATCTGTTAGCTTATGTATCTACAAGCTTTAATTTTACGACAGCGACCTATTTCGTGTTATTACATTATTGCATTTTCCATTGTACATTTCAGTGTGGCTACTGCTCCCCTGGCATGGTTATGAACATGAATAGGTAAGTACTATCTATATTAAATAATTTACTTAGAATGATTCAGTTCCGGTAACTACTTCAAAACTATAGAGAAATGCAAGTGTTGCTCGTTAATGTATAGCTTGATGGAGTCCAATCCAAATCGGAAGCTCCTGAAGAATTGAAGAGGAAATGTGGCGATATTGAGGTACGTAGGACATAAATGGCACATATGTATGTACCTATACTGGTTTGGAGAATGTGTTGCAAAGTTGGAATATAGACAGGTTTCAAAAATCCTTTATATGTTTGACAGGAGTTGTGTTGTACAAACTGTCCAGAGCGTGAACACAGTTCTCCTGCTACAGCTTTTGTAAAAACAATTCGTTTTAATGATGGAAAAGTATGGGTCAAGGTGTCAACGCTGAGTGAAGCTTTTGAAGCGATTCAAAGGTTTAAGGAAATGGGGATTGCTTACAGGATAGTCGGTGGTAACACTGGATTAGGTATAACTCCTTGAAAATTTTGCCAGCAAATTTTTCCACAAATATACTTACTTTTTAATTAGGTTTTCCTTAAATGTTTGTGCATAAATATTGATTTTAAGGAGTTTATAAGAAGGATGCTGATGACGTTCGTGGCTATTTGGATGTCACAAGCATTCCGGAACTTCAACGAATGGTTCTGGACACAGCAGAAGTCACTCTTGGTGGCAGTGTAACGTTAGCTAAAGGAATCGATGCTTTTAAAAGGGTAGCCTCGTACGAGGGCTTTCAGTATGCATCTGGGATTGCTAAACATTGGGGTAGAATAGCCAACACGCCTGTTCGAAACGTCAGTATACAAAACGTTGTTTTTAATACTTATTTAGTGAATTTGTACTATACATACTTTGTAATTCCTAAGGTAGGTTGCAACAATCGCAGGAAACCTTATGCTGAAAAATTTACACAAAGATTTCCCATCTGATGTATTTGTTACGTTGGAGGCTGTGGAAACAGAGTTGTCTATTGGTATTACAATACTTTACATTTTGTTTTACTGAGCTGATTTAATTATTCAATTGAAACTTATTTATTTATTTAACCATTTATGTTTTGGATAAAGCTGTCTCCCCAACTTCCATTACCCGAGTAACTGTTCTAGATTTCTTGAACCAAGATATGACCGACAAGCTTATTGTTTCCGTCCATCTAAAACCGCTGACAAACTATCATATCTACCGAAGTTTTAAAGTATTTGCATTTTTATCAATTAATTAATACTTTCTCACAAAACACTAACAAGAATAACCTAATAAAATGGACAAAACTGAATCGGATATAGATAAGCCGGCGGTTCCAAAACTCTCATGCATACGTGAATGCTGTATTCTGCATGCAAGTGGATCAAAAAAAGAATTACTTGGTTGTAGGAAAGCCCAACATAGTCTATGGAGGGATCAATAATGACTTTGTAAGATTATATTTACACAACTAAGAATTTATATTGTTAGTGGTTTATTAATTGCTCGATTATTTGCGGTCTCTAGGTGCATGCTAGTTTGACCGAAAAATTTCTTACAAATAAATCCATTCGTGACCCATATGTACTTAGTGGGGCAATGAAAAGTCTCGAAATGGAAATAAAGCCTGACTCGAGACCACCCGATGGGTCACAATCCTATCGGAAACGCCTAACACAATCGTTGTTATACAAAGTACGCTTGAGGATTGCTTACCTACCTACATTATTCACAAAATCCTAAATTGAAATCCTAAAATCATTGTCATTACACGTACCAACTAATTGACAAATATTTGCTGCCGAAACAGTGTATTCTAGGTATTCTTGGACCTGACTCAAGCAATAGGGTTCGAAGTGGAGGAAAGAATATTAAACGGAATGTCACGTCCGGTCGACAAGACTACGACACAGACAAAACTACTTGGCCCATCAATGAACCAATTTTGAAGCTAGAATCTTCCCCACAAGTTTCTGGTAAACAGTAAAAACGGTTTGAAACAATGTCTTAAGTTTTATTATTGCAAATAAGTTTTTAGTCGGAGGGGTTTTGTTGTGTAGGTGAGGCTGAATATATTAATGACATTGATCCAAAATCTAATGAACTATTTGGTGCCTTTGTTCTGAGCACGGAAGCGCTTGCTGATTTGGTTGAAATTGATGCATCGGCGGCATTAGTATGTCCTTTTCAATATTTAGCTGAACTATTCCACAAATATATTTTCAAAGGTGTTAATTTTAATGTTTTAATGAATTAAAGGAATTGCGTGGAGTGGTGAAGTTCGTTAAAGCTGCCGATATTCCTGGTATAAATAATCACATGGTTTATGCCAACACTCCTGAGGAGGTAAATATCCACTAATTTAGTTTGTAATTGTTATCCTTTTTTCAATGAAACCCATAAATATTTTTGTCATTTCGTCTGGTAAAAACTAGATATTTGCAAATCAAAAAGTAACATACGTTGGACAGCCAGTTGGACTTATTGTTGCTGAAACAAAAGAAATTGCACAAAAAGCTGCTGAACTTGTAAAAGTGAAGTATGGAAATGTTGCCAGAAGCGTTGCCACCACCATTGGAGAAAAACTTGTCGAGACCGAATATGAAGAATCGTTGGACCAATCAGTTTCCAACGTAGAGATTTTCAATGGTAACCGAACGCATACGTGAAACAGATCGTGATTTGAAGTTTTCACAAATCGAATTTACATATTTGTCGTATTTTATTTACAGCGAGTGCTCCAGAAGAATTGGAAGGAACGCGGAAAATAATTGGAGAATTTCAAATGGGGTCTCAGTATCATTTTCAAATGGAGACTCATATAGCAATCACTGTGCCGACAGAGGATGGGTTTGACGTGTACTCCTCAACTCAATGGATGGATTTAATTCAGAGTGCTATTTCATCTGCTCTTGGAGTACCATGTCATGAGTAAGAGAAAGAGACGATTTCCATGCATTTTACTGTAGGGAAGTCATGTTTGAAAATTGGTATAGGTGTTCGTTGTTTTTACTAATTAATCAACCATATCTTCATGAGTACAGAATAAATATAACCATACGTCGACTTGGTGGAGCCTATGGGTGCAAAATTACTCGTGCAACCCAAACTGCATGTGCAAGTGCAGTCGCAGCATATGTAGTAAATAGACCTGTACGGGTCCAAATGGATTTAGAGACCAACATGAAAATGGTTGGGAAAAGAGCACCGGTTCTGTTTAAGTATGAGGTAAAACAAGCATGAAAATATTCCACGATATCACTAACAGATAATTATTTGTATTCTGTAAAGTTCGTTAATATAATATCTTGAAATTTAGGCGAGCGTGAACGAGGTTGGAAAAATCGTTTCCCTCGTAGGAAAAATTTTCACAAACGCTGGAGCGACATCAGGCGAGGAAACTGCCGATGTCATCCTAGCATATATGCAATCTTTGTATGAGGCTACGGGATGGCAAATTGCTACAACTGATATCATAACAAACACACCTCCCAACACTTGGACTAGAGCTCCAGGTTTTGTGGATTAAAATCCATTCAATTTTTAATTATATATATTTGGGAATAGAATTTGCATACAGAACCTAATAAAATATTCCACAAACATGCCATTCTTAGGAACTACGCCTGGAATAGCGTTGATTGAAAATGTCATGGAACACATTGCATTTGAACTCAAATTAGATCCAGTAGATGTTCGTATGGCTAATGCTTTGCAACAAGGGGGTCGAATATTTTTAAAAGAAGAGCAAATTTTTGTGGGGGAAAATCATATTCCTAGAATGATTGAGGAACTTAAAGTTAGTGGGAGTATTGAAGAGAGGAAAAAGTTCATTGCTGATTTCAATGCTGTAAGGTCAAGTTCAATAGCTTTCATTATAAACAATTCGAAAATTTTTTTATTTGCTGAAAATTAGCAAGTTCATTTCATTTTGGGCTTTTTTTGGAACAAATAGAGTAACCGATGGAAGAAAAGGGGTATGGCAATTGTTCCAATGCGCTATCCCTTGAGTTATTTCGGATCTACAAAATTCCCAGCTTTCGTTTCCATTTACAGTCACGATGGAACTGTCGCTGTTTCCACCGGTGGTGTAGATGCCGGGCAAGGGTTAAACACGAAAGTATGTGCTTTGGTTGAATACAGTTTAAATAATATGATACCCTAGTTGTTTGCCTATATTTACAGCTTAAACAGACTCAAATACTTTGACATTTACATGTTGACTTTACAGGTCGCACAAGCAGTTGCATTTCAATTGGGAGTTCCGATCAACAAAATCAAAGTTAAGCCAGCTAACAACTTTGTTTCTCCGAATGCGGACTTAACTGGAGGTTCAATAACTTCAGAACTTTGCGTTTTTGTAAATACCTATAATAAATTACTGCTATAATTCTAGTTCATTTTTATTATGGTTTCTTTAATTATAATGTATGTATAAAACCAAAAAGCTAATGTCTTATTTTACCCAATTATTTAAAACAGGGTGCCATTGGGTGCTGCAAGATTTTGAATGAGCGAATGAAGCCAATTAAGGACAAGGCTAAAGGCGCAACATGGGAAACGTTGGTGAAGTTGTGCCAAAGGACTGGAATGAGTCTTACTGCTACTTACATGTTAGTAACGTATATCTAAAACTTCAATTAAAATTATTCATAAATAACATTCTAGACTTAGGTTTTTCTCTAATGTTTGTAAAACCTTAGGCCTGGGCCTCAAGACAAGCTCAGTGATTATGATATTTGGGTTGTTAATTTGACTGAGGTTGAGATTGATTGCCTCACAGGTGAACATAAGGTATGTCCGGATTCAGTATAGTTTTAACGGTTTAGTAACTTTACGTCAAAGTTTTAATCTTGTTTTTATCAGGTTGTGCGAGTTGACATTATTGAAGATGCTGGAATAAGTCTTAATCCTGAAATAGATGTAGGACAAGTAGAGGGGGCAACAGTTATGGGAATAGGTATTAGAAGATTGACTTTCACATTAGACGAAATTGAGAGAATGACGATGAGGCGTAATACACAAGTGTGCTTATATAATTAGTTTCCTGATAATTCATAGGGTATTGGACAATAGAAAAAATCATCTACGGCAGCAGCCCTTCGGAGCTATTGACCCACAACACTTGGGTAAGTCAATGTAGTGTACAATGTTTTGTACGTTTAATATATTGTAATGCGAAATTTGAAAGCGGACAATTAATCCTAATATTTAAATCAAGCAATACAAGCCACCTCTTCCTAAGGATATTCCAGAAGACTTCCGAGTTACGCTTCTTAAAAATGCACCGAATCCAATAGGGATTTTGAGATCTAAAGGTCAGACATTTAGTTAAAATTATGATTTATGATTGTTTTATTATGCATAAAAATACTGATTTTCTTCACATTCCCTCAGCTACCGGTGAGCCACCTTTATGCTCCAGTGTTTGTGTTTTATTTGCTTTGAAAAACGCAATTTATGCGGCCAGAAAGGACGCCAACTTCCCTGACTGGTTTCGGCTTGGTACGATTAAAAAGTTTTAGCATGTAATTTGTAACATATAACAAAGATATCATTTTCGCCTAATTTATGCTATCCTTTTATATTCTACAGATGGCCCCTGTACTGCAGAAGACATTTTTTCAAAATGCTTAACATCCCCAACACAATTTACCCTGTGAAAAAAGAAGCAGAATGTGCGCAATGCCTGTAATGAAATTTATGGAGTTATGCTCAAAATCAAATATTTCTTGTAAACTCTGTCCCAGATTCATTTAATATTTTATTTTCTATCCATATCTTTGGCATGGTTAGTTAGAATCGGCTCATATTTTGTACGTATGCCCTCCTAAACATGTCCAATTGTATTACATAGTTTCATCAAATTCCGTGT
>JAHZNG010003003.1:0-13045 GCA_027744375.1 Orchesellides sinensis
ATTGTTAGTTTTCATCATTTTAAAAATACAATGACGACTCTTGCGGACTGTGAAAGACAGGTGCTTCGAACATTAATTTTCGTTTTAAGAAACGCTTTAAACTGTCAGTCAGAAAATAATGAACACCAAAGTACTTTAACTGAAAGTGATGTTTCAATAGTTGAGAGAATGATAAAGACGCTATTGTTACAAAATGAAACACTTGGTGAAAGTATTGGTGGTAGTTCAATCTTTGGAGTAGAGGAAGTGGTCATTACTGACGAGGTAAAATATTATTGTTTACAATATTTATTGCGTTTACAAGCTTATAAGAAGTTAATTAATTTATACTAAAATATTTTGTAGTTTAGCAAAGTACTAAACCAATTTACTAGACAGAAAAAAACTTTCGTCTCGTTTTGCCCCTTTGTATTTTTCATGTTCTCTGAACTGAACCATTTCTTTATTGTGAGTATGCTAGTAGGAGAAAGTATATCTATTGTATTGACTATTGATTCATATGAAATGTATATTCAATGTGCATGTTGATTCATATGGCATTGCACGATGCATGTCAACATCATGATAAGATAGAAATCTTTATGGAATATGTTCCGGTACATAAATCTTCCTATTTAAACAGAATTCAACAGATGTGCTGACAAACGCCAAGGAAGAGACCATTTACAAAGGCGACACCGTGGAGGAAACGGGATCAGCGGGCGTCAACCTTCAGAAGCTGGAGATCATCAAAGTTGCAGTTCTCATTGCTGTGCTTTCAATAATCATGTTGACAACTTGCAGAATGGTTTTTCAGCTATTTATCAGATTTAGACCTGAAAAGCCTCCACTTGCATAGTGAATTTTCAGTACATCTTTTACTTGATACTTTTCTCATTACCGCATAATCGCCAGAATATTTCTGTCATCACAATAAATCATTCGTTTTTATTTCACCAAAAATGTCTTCTGACGGGACTACTTCCGTCATTTTAACTGTTTCTTTAGCCTTTGTACTGAACTCATGAGGTCATACTTTTACATGTTGTGTTGTTTCATCATATTGTTGATTTTTCTGTAAACTACTATACATACGTATAAAGTAATTATAAAGGGTTGTAAGTACCTATCATGAAGTTACATTCAATTTGCAATCAAATGCAAATTGCATTTTAAATTTGTAATCTGCTTGATTATTTTGCATATCAAGTTAGTCGAATTTTACTATGCGCTTTGTGAGAAGATAAATAATTTGATTTAGTTGTTGATGTAATGTATATGATCAATTGTGTTTTGTGATTTAAGAAAAATACTTTATAAAAATGTTATAAAATTATCATGTTTTGGCATGTTTTGATCAAAATAACTTAATAAAGACGTACGTAAACATTCGACTTAAGTTTTAAACAGCATTGGTATTCAGTGTTCTGGGTAATTTGGTATAATAATTAAGTGAATAAACTCAATCCAGCTGAATACCTAGTTAGTTGCAAATCCTTTCAAGGAAACGTATTAAACTGGGTGGTACAATCGCCATTATGGAACTATTTAGTGGACGCATATGCACATACACTATATAACGCAATGTATTTACTCATATGTACCCAGTACACACCATGGACTGTTTCAATATTTTAATGACATTACTTCGATAGAGTATATGCCAACATTTAGGATTTGTCTGGCGTTTGATGTCTTTTGTGTCTTTAAAAACAAAACGGGCATTTGTATTGTATTTTACAAGGTTACCCCAACTTTATCATTATAAACATTTGCGTACTAAAATACATATACTCACATCAGGGGAACAACCCATTTGGACAGCTAGACAGAGCTGGAGTTGGATACACCTTTAATCTAACTGATGATTTCATAATGGAAGTACCTTATTCTTTTCAAAAAAAGGCTTAAGAACGAGATCCAGACAAAAAAACTCCAAGGAAAGTTCGGCGTAGGCATTTTTTCTCGAGAAATATGTAGCGTCATGCAACGTTTTACAAGAAACGAGACCTGTTTATAAAGATAAAGAAAATGTTGTACCTCTCTCTAATATTTTGTACACTTTGTGTATATCTAGACGATTTAGTTTTGGAAAATCTCAATGGTTGAACGACCTTGGTGTTGGTTGATACCAGGCTCCAGAAATGAATGGTCTTTTTCTGTTTGTACTGGACGCTTCAGGTTTATGACAGAAAATCACTATTGATTTCGGATTTTGCAGACTTTTCTGCAACTTTTGGGATAGAATTGGAGAAAATTACTGATAGCGTATGAATGCAAAAACCTCCTGCGACGATCACGAAAGTTTCAGTTATAATTTATACATATATAGCCTTCTACCTTCTCATTAATCGTAGGAGACTGACCAGACAAAGAAAGCCAATTACAAACTATTCTCTTGGAGCCATTAATCTCATGAAGGTACGTCGACATCCTCAGACCATACCTATTTCGAGTAAATTACCAAGTTCCATTTTCATAGCTGTTACTACACATTATTGTTTGTAGATATCCCTGAATACTCCTAATCTTTAGGCATGTATGTGTATTGATAATGGTGTTCCTTTCCAGTTTTTCCCATTCACAGTGTAGTTATCTTATTGAATCCAAACCACTAGCTGGACTTCTTCGAGCTGCTTCTGTGAATATTTTTGCGTAGTTTGATACAGATCACCAAAAAGGGTTCATTGGATATAAAAGCAAGATAAAAAAGATTCTGAAATCATTTTGTGATTCAACAGTTTCAATTCAACAGTTTTCAGTGGAGTTCTACTGGCCACTGGCTAGCAATCGTTAAAATATGTAAGAATTTGTTGATTTTTAAAATAATTTTCCATAAAATAAAGAACCGTAGACAGTGCATTACGCTAAAAAATACAGTTGTCTATAAAAGTAATAAGTTTAAAAATTCAAACCAAAGTTGTTTATGAATATATAATATCAGATAACCAATAGAACTAGATAAAACATTCAGCCTATCTAGCCATGCTAAAAGCTCGAAAATATCTGTGATTTGGCTTTATCGAATACCTTTATTTTTTCACGGGTACGAATATCGTTGGTAACTAAAATTAACGTTTAATTACGACCTTCTCGTATGAATGAGGAGGAAAAATGGCTNCATTTTTATTTTTACGCTGTCTTGTTTGTTAGCATTTACACACCTACTATTGGTAGTGAAACTTACTATTTATGCAGTGAAATATTTCGTATATACATTTGTTCGTTTCTTTTGAGTTTTCTGCGTATTACTTTTTACATTTATGCTATTTTATCTATTAAACCTTACTCCATAAATATTTTTAGATTTTACTGCGGATTATTTAAAAATTTAATTATTTAGAAATTCATTTCTTGGGAACAAAACCCGTAATTCACACTAGTATTCGCAATTTATTTTGATTTCGTTAAAGCTTTGAAAGTAAAGCATTCTTGTTTCGAATTAATGAGAAACATTTTTAGGGAGTATATGGTACAGTAATTCTAGATAGTATTCAGCATAGTTTGCACACATTTTCTATACTAATTGAAGGAATTAAACTACTGTTTAAAATCGGAGATGCTTCCTTTCATGAACATGTAAAGTTTTTGCAAAGCAAGTTGAAAATGAGTTGTGCAGAAAACAACCCAGTGTTCAATGTAAGGGTGACGTTTTCTTAGTTCACGAGAAAATGTGAAATCTTAGGTTAGGATCGCCACAAAAGGGAACGACCGCCGAAGGAGAAAGCAAGCATATAAAAACATATATGGCAGGTGGAAAGTAGCTCCGTTATGTATTTTCTCTATTCACACACTTCTTTCTCTTTTTGCTGAAACTGAAATTGGAGTGGAAAGCATATATTGACATGTAAATATATGTTTCTACACATACACATATGCATTATACATAATAATAATAGTAGTCACGTTCTTCTTCCGTAAATGCGAGGAACTAACTAACGACTTAACATGCTCCGTCCCACATGTGTATCAAGAATGAACAATGCTAACATGATTTCTCCACATTTGTCAGATCCAAGTAAAATCGTTGTAGAAGAAAGTTAAAGCATGCGAAAATGAATGTGTACATATACAGGAGAATTGGAAAGACTGTATTACCATATATTAGCGGGTAGTGAAAACCCGTACCAAATACGACTGTACATCATGCAAATGTGAAAACTTCTTGTACTTTATATGAGGTCAAACATAGGCAAAGCGTTCAGGAAATATGACATAGTAGATGAACAAAGTACCAACCTGCAATCATAGTAACTTCGTCCAGTCTCCGTTAACTCATTGTAAACACTACTATTCAAAGAGTATAAAGACCTAGTGCAGAATTTATTGTTCAACTCAACTTATGCAGAAAACTTTAGTACTCCGGCTATTATGCAGTCTTGACGTTTTCACATTTACACGTAGATATGTATTTTGGTAAATACATTGAGGTAAAAGCTTTAAGTCTTGTAATATTGTATCTTTATTAGGCTGACTTATGCATTCACACACCAGTCAGGTGAAATGCAATGGATGAGAAGCCGAGTCTGAAATCTTGACACATTCTTAATTCATTCGTCCTTCGATTCGGCAGTTTTCTGTGGCCTTCTGTACACATCATTGGAATTTTCCATGTACATCATGCATCATGTGTCCATGAGTTAAAGTGTTATTGCATCAGTGAAAACATAACAGAAAAATTATATTGACAAGAGTATAGCACCGCAGGAAGGAAGTGAAAGTTTTGAGAAAGATAATTCAGGCGTTGTTTTCAAACTATTCATTATGTGAATCTAACCAAAAATAATTACCGTAATCGCAAATTCTTCCCTCGTGTGAAGTTAATTTGTATCTGTGATAGTCCTTTTTCGTCAAACTAATTACAACCAAAATGACTCTATCCGGTAGCAGGGATGAGTCTGACGATCAACGGGATATTGATACAAATAAAGGGGAAGATACAACAACTGTTGAAGAAGATGAGGAGGACGACTCTGGAAATGAAGACGAGGAAGACTTTCTCTCAGAAGAGCTAAATTTTCTTGAAACGGATGATGACTTGGAGTCGGATGCTGTACCAGATTACCCAGTCATTATTGACGATTCTGATGAGGACCGTATATTCAAACGACAACTTTCGTATCCCCCTATACCCAGGTACCATCCACCACGTGTGGATCGGCAGCAAACCCAGAATACTAGAGGGAAACCCAACAATCCGCGAGACAAGATTGGGATGCTAACTCCAATGGAAGAAGTGACAGAACCACCATCAAGTGCTGCTACATCAATTGATGGAGATCATCATCACCTTAGAAGTCATAGTAGAAGAGCCGGAAGTAGAAACAACAATCACCTTTCACCAACTGGGTTTATGTCATCTTCACAGCTTGAGCAAAAATCTATTCTAAAATCTAGGGAGAGTCTTCAAGAGAGTCAAATTCGTCGAGTTACTTTTGAAAGAGGAAACAGTTCAAACCAATCAGTTAGAAGTACTTCACCTGCAGAATCTTTAGCTAGTAATACCAGTGAATACTCATCAATGAACGACTCGGGGAGACGTCCACATAAAATGAATGAAATTGCCAAACATGAGATTCAAGACAGAACTATTGTAGAAGTTGAAGAGACTGAGGAGACCGGTACGGATAATCATAGTGAAGATAACAATAACAAAGGAAGTGGAGAAAGCCCGTCAAGTAATGGAAAGAGCAACTCATTATCCCCTGGAGAAAACTCTGGAGATTTAGAGTTGATCAGTGATATAGAACAAGGGGAAAAGGTGATTCAATGGCAAATGGAGAACGAAAAGTCGGATGATGGAAACGAAGCGTCATCTTCAACCATAGATTCCGAGTTTCCATCAATTGTCAATGGGATCATTGCAGAGTTACATAATTTAGATGAACTCCTGGGCTCAGAATACAGTGGACCTATGGAGGTACGTTGTAACTTATTTGCGAGACAGTTTAAGCATATTTTAAAGGAATAGACCGCATTAGAAAGAGGTACCCTAACAAACAAATTTTATATACCATCAGCCAGACAATCGAATGTAAACTACTTTTTTCTAGCACACAAAAAAATAAAACAGGGCAATGGCAATGTTTCGTGTTGCAACAAATACGCAAGTACACACGCTGTTGCACTTTTCATTTTTATATACCAGGTTTGTATTATTGTTGTTTTACGTATATGACTGTGATTGAAAACGAGGTTTTATTGCTGTATTTTCCTGTGTAATGTGTGGGACTATAGTCGGTAGTCACATACAACCCAACGACACAAATATGTCACTGATATGCCACCCTGAACTAGTAAATTCATACATACTTCAATGAAAGCATACCAAAGCAAGGGTTAAAAATGAAAACGTGTTTGCAGCATTGATTTTAGATATTCACGCACAGCTGGACACATATACCCCTAATTTAGGTATGAATGAATATGAAATATATGCTGTAAAGGAAAAGTGAAAGCTGTCGAGTTAGACACGGAGTAGGCATTGTAGGAAGCGTGTCACAATGACCAACTTTCACTTCTTTCTTTTTCTCCCTCATGTTTTAGTAAGGTCCTCATGGTCTAGAATACTTATGCGCGTATCCAGGTGGGATGATCGATCTCTGTTTGGATATTTTGGGTGGCGATTGGCGTCTTGCATAAGGGCGCTTGCCAACGTACTGCTATTATAGTTCTTTACTGTACTGTTTATACTATTACCGAAAGAGCATGGTTATTGATTATATCTTAACTTTTTTGAGGTCAAGCGTTTCGAAATATTACAAACATTAGACGAGATTTTGCTTTATTATGAGCATGTATCGTGTGTACAAGGGAAACTGACCTAGTTTAGTAATACTACACGAAATCCGGTACAAAACATCTATTCCTGTATTTCATCTCTCTACGGTAATATACTTGGTTTTGCACAATCAGTAAAATGAGCGGTACGTGACCGCATTTTATTTATTACCCTCGAAAGCTAAAGCCAAGACTAGTATCGCCGGCGGCTAACTAAATCCTGGCAGGCTGTTATGGTTGGACTGACAGTGGTTCCTGCAAAAGTTTTTTGGAGCAGCCATTACTATTATTACTGTTTGGAATAAAGGAAATGAATGATTTTTACAAATTGTAATGCACCCTGCTATTATAGAGTAATTCAATACTTTCTTTCTTACTCCTTTTGATATTTATGAATAGATGAATGCCAGCAAGCAAGATCATTTGGCAAATGTGTCAACCCAATTAGCAACGTACTTGGCTCAAATTTCACCACAAACAGTGTTGACAAATTTACCACAAGTCATCCCACTCGTGACAACATTACTCTACCTCACGGGATCCAACTTTCGATCTCAACTTGCGTCGCTGACTGCTGTTAATGTATTTATCGAAAGATTACGGGACTGCAAGGCTCATAGTGGGTTAAGGGTGTTGCCCAATGCAGACTTGACGTGGCTATTAAGAGCACTCTGTGAAATCTCTTCAGACTCTTCCAGATCCGTTTTAAAGAATGAAGGAGTATTGGCTTTAGCAAGACTGATTAAAACCGCCGGTCCTGAGATGGTATTTGAACCTATATTATTTATTTTGACTGGGAATGACGAAAAAGTAAGGAAGAAACGGAAGGATAATGAGGACGAGGACCGCATAGTAATTCCAACCGGTGGTCCAGGTACATGAAATAAAACTAAACTAACAAGGAAATGATAAATGCTTGTACGTACTTTTAAAACACATGTAACGAAAATATACAGACATTTCATAACCCATTTCAATTCTAATTGATAGAAATCATAGGTCCAATAAAGACGGATTAATAAAACGTATTTTAAAATGCATGCTAAGCTTTTATCAAAATAAACAGAAATGCCACTAAAAATTTGCCAATCCGTAAATCGAAGTAAATGAGTGGCCTAATGCCCAATTAAAAAAACGACAATGTCCAATTATGTATGTAAAAAGGGATTGTTTGGGAGTTGGTTTACAGTTTACGTTGATGTTAAAAATTCTTTAGCTGCCGCCCGTGAAAAATTACCAGATATATTCTCAAAGAAGTCGGTTTGGAACTACAATTACTTCTTGTGTACTTTTCCAGGTGGAGCACCTAAAATCAAAGCTACAGCTCTGGATGCATTGACATTTGCATTGCTGACTTTTCCTAGAGATGACTTCGACTTGGAACTTGTAGCAAAACTGGTAGAGCTACTTTGACTATCTACGAGTTGGGTAGATAAATTTAATAGTACGGTGATATTTATATGATTTATAGGGCTGCCATTGCCTTCTTCATCCAAAGAGAAGAATGCGACAAGCGTCCTTGGAATGTCTAGCTGTTATGGCTCACGCGCTGGGATCTCATATTGCACTACCAATGTTTCGTCAAGTGATAATGGAAGAGGAAGCCGATTTTAAAGAACAACTAGTTCGGAATAGTACCAGCAGGTATTGCAATGCAGACATTTTTTTAAATTGTTTATTTATACATGTAATGTAACCATTACTTGAACTAATAAATTTGTAACTGATGCTTTCAGCATTTCCTCTGAGGCTTCCCTTCCAGGCTCTGCATCGAGCAACAAAGAAGAAGAAGCTACTCTACCTAAATCAGCTCTTCCAGCGAGCAGAATTCCTGTACCAGCACATAAACTTGAAACTTTGGAAAGCAGTAATGGTGCCAGTAATCCAAAGTCCCCAACTAAAACGAAACCCTCTGCATCTCCTATTGCAGCTATTTCAGCTAGAATTTCCCGTCACCTTCTTCCTAATCCAAGCCTGAATGATTTGGTGGAATATGCTGTAAAAATCCCGGCAAGCAGTAAGCTTCTAAGTCGACAAAACTTAGCAATTAGTAGACAGGAAGAATCCCTATCAGGAGATTCAGCTCCAGAAAGTGGAGGCTCTGCTACTGTGGGTGGTCGGAGGGTCCCTTCATCAAGTGGCACCAGCAGTAGCAGCATTACCAATGTTGAGATTGAACTGGAGCCTGTACTTAACACAATAGGATCCGGGAGGAAGAAACAAATGAACGAGTTAGCAAATCCCGTGCTGGCTGCAGATGTTGCGTGGATTTTAGCTGGATCTGGACCAATAAAGCCATGTGATGGGAGCTCCGTTCTAGCCCCAATTTACAAGTAAGAAATTAAAAATTCCGATTGATATTTTCTGCATCTATTTCGTTGAGGGAAATGATCTTCTACAAACTAGTACATATCTCAATGGGTGAGGGTGGATGGGTGATTGTTTTGTCTTTAGCACTTACGTAACGATTGCATCTCTTTCGTTCAGGTTACCGGAGAAACAGCTAATTTCAGATATGAACCTCACACAGACTCACCTTAGACAGCTGGGCATGATCTCGTCAGGGTTGGAGTCAGATTCGAATTCCAGCGAGAACTTTGGGTTAGAACAAGCAAAGATGAGAAGAGCGAGTAAAGCAGATAGTAGCAGTTCTAATTCTCGCGAGTTGAATTCCTCTAATGGTCATCAGTCTTCTGGCACGGTAAGTATTTGCATGCATCATTTTTTCTCTTGATCATTGGTTTATTAAGAACAGGGTTATTAACTGCTCTTTGTAGTTACACTGTTTCATAAAATTACAAGCCTATTTGCAATTATTCAAATAGTTTTTGGCAGAAACGTGTGAAAATTGTGTAAAAGAGATGGCATGATAGGTGAAAGCTTGAGTGTTGTTTAATTATACAACATAATGCTTACTTTCTATTATTAGCTGTACATTAAGGATGGTAGTTCAGGAAAGTGTGCTCATTATCCCTTGACTCGCTACGAATGGTAATTAGCTTTTAGCTGTAATGCTTTTCCGAAATATTAATTTTTGATCCAGTCAAATGTAACAGCTAGAGACAGGGTACGTAAATTAAGAGTATGAAAATATAGCTAGCCTTGATGAGGCTTCATGCATTTTACATGTCTGCCAGGAAAAAGCACAGCATGACGCTTATGTATAAAAGGAGAGACAACAAAATATTAACGAGACAATCGCTTGTAATAATTAGAGCACGTAGCAGTAGCTCATTTATTCATTCACCACGCTTCATTTTTACTTGTTTTATTTTCTTTAATTTGACAAATTGGTTGCGCCTCTCTCTATCTGAAATGAAAAGAAACCTACCACAATGCATACATGAAAGGAAGAAAATGAGGGCAGCTGAAGTGCAACAACAGAAACCGAATGCACTTTCCATTTGTTATGTTGTATATTATAGATTGAAACGTAATGGCCTGTCAGGCAATTCATTTTTTGACCTAATTTCACCCCAGAACCATAAACCACCAGTATTTTGTACGTTTTTTGTATCGCTCTATTCCACTTTTTCTTTTGCTACCCGCCTCTTCATGCTACATTTCATGCTTTGGTGATCAACACTTCACCTCCCTTAGACGTTATATGTAATGTAATGTTTATGATATATTCATAGCTCTTTTCCACACATTCACGTAGAAGCCCACAGCTTTAACTGTGAATATTGAAGAGTCTCAGAGGGTGAACAAATAAAACCTGAATTTCTTTGTGGTTGGTGACTATATGCTGCTGAGTTGTTTTCTAGTGAAAAGAAACACCATCATCATTTGTTAAAAAATAGTTCACGTTATAGTTGAACATCAAAAACAACACTTGTATTATTTAGTTAGGAATGTCTACACACGCTTTTCGTGTGTAACATTAGTCGTCATCGATCTTTCAAGAGACCTGAACAATCTTTTTGATAAAATAATATGCGCATGCAAACCTTATCCGTATGTATGTATTATGTTGTTGAAAACTAGTTCATTCATAAGTATCTGGAGCAGTTTGTCCTAATATGCAATAAAAAGGTCTATTGAGAAATATGAAATGTGGAGAAAGCTTGTGTGGAGAAAGTTTTTTATTTGCGATGCAAAAGGCACGATTTGAAGTACCATGTTGTTTATTTACTTTCGATTTCTTTACAACGTTGGATTAAAATATTTAATTATATAATTTTATTGCGAGGAATAAGCTTCTTTAGGTGCTGTTTAATATTTTACGAGAAAACGGAGTATGTACGAAGCGCAATGGTATACATTAATACAATAATAAGCATAGTATCGCATGATAATGAGTACATACATACTAATATGTAAGACCTTGTAGTTTTATTATTTAGTGCTTCTCTATTCTTCTGTTAACCGAATTCTGTCACATTGTATAATATGTTATTTCATTCCTAAGTAATTGTATCTGGGCTTTGGCCTTAGCAAATTTTGTTGGTGACAAGGAGAAAGTTGTTCAAATCTTTATGTACATTACAGAAGCATGGCAATATGGAAAAACATGACAAATATCAATCCAAAGTTAAGACAGTGGCATCTCATTAATATATTGAAACAATAACTGTATTGTTTACAACTTTCTTTCACGTTTCCTATGCAAAATACAGTACTTAAGTAGTAGCAGAAGGGTAGCGTGTGATAACAGCTTTAGAATACATTCATACATGGATTAGATTCATGTTGCGCTGACAAAAATCATGTCAGCCTGCAGGGCGGCTTGACTGGCCACTTCTGCTCCATCACGTCAACTATCAGAACCACAATTTGGAGGTATGTAGAACTCGGTACTTATGCATAGGTAACTTTCTTCAGATGGATAAAGGCAAATCTGAAAAACAAAGCAGTGCATGAGGTAACGTTAAAGTAGCCTACTCAGCGTCAGGTTCTGTGGTTGTAAAAGTGTACTACATAACAAGTATATACACATTTAGAGTAGGCAGGAACGTGGAGAAAGTCAATTTAGCTCATGCGATTGAGATTAGCAAACAAAATCCAGGATTGTTCCCATTCCTAAAGGAATGTGTTAGAAGGTCATGCGTTTATAACCCAGAGTAGATTATATGCAAACATTTTGTATGTATGTTAACTGTGTGTAACTCATTTGGTGGCCCTTATCAAAACCATACTAAGCGGTTCGTGTGCGAAAAAATCCAGCAGAGAAAGTAGAAGGTCTCTTGTTTGCTTAGTGGCAGCAGTCAGTTTCTCGTTTACCTTGGAATGATTACGACATTAATTCTTGCTACCTCACGTCTTATGCATACTCAAGTTTTATAAAGAAACAATACAATAGTATAGGACAAAAGAGATCCTTTCACTACTTGTATGATTATAGAAAATGAAATGAAAGCAAGTTCAATTGTGTATTCCATCAATACACTAGCTAACACACACGTCCATTTGCAAACAGACTATCATCATCAGAGAGTGGTTTTTGTCCGGTAGCAGGCCAGTGTCAGGAAGACAGACAGCTTTCATTGATGGACGACAATAGAGGTAGAGTTTTCGTGCGTTCTTTCTTTTCTTCTATCTCGTGCTCTAGTTCATTTCAGTGAGTGCTGCTCTTCTTAACGTTTCAATAGTTTCTACTTGAAGCCTTTGGCTATTGAGCTTTTTGAAAGCCAGTGAAGAACGCATTAACTTTTGTAGTTTATACATCAAAAAATAAGATTTATTGCTCACTCTTTTGTGTTTTAACATTTTTTCTTAAAATATTTCTCCTATCCTAAAATCATTGAGGTTTGAGCAAATATTTGAAGAAATCTGTTTGCTTGTTATAATGTGACTGTGCATGTGTCCGAAGGTGCCTCATCATCTCATCAATCAATCTCAGACAGTCTATACGCTCAGCTTATAAGAAGTAAAGAGCTTCAGTGAAAGTTGTTAGCAGAAGTAAGGAAAAGTCATATATTCGCAGATGTATTTTTCCTTTTATGCTGTCATATAGCAATTTTGCCTGGCTGCGAGAGCTACTTCTGGCTTATCAATATATTGCTGCAAGGAAACTGCTATCATCCATATTAGCGTTATAATATCGCATTTATTGCGATACAAGGACAATATCTGGGAAAATGATACTGGGTCACAGTAATTATCCTAAGAAGCCCGATAACATGTATTACCATCAACAGGCATACTACAGTCCGTATAGGCCACCAGGGCCTGGACCTGCTGTTGTAAACCATAATCATACATTTGTGCCGGAGGATGATTTGATAGCAAGGCAGAAAAGTATGGACGATGAGCAAAATAAATTACCCCCTATCACGGCTTGGAA